>CM050527.1:5017500-5122500 GCA_027563665.1 Antrozous pallidus | reverse complement strand
GAGGGCCGGACGGGAACTGGCTTCAGGGCCTGCTGTACCTGCTCGTGGGCGATGACGGCGTCCCTGAAGTTGCCCAGGAGGTAATGTGTGTTCCCCAGGTTCCCAAAGGCACGGCCCTGGGCGGCGCGGTCCCCCAAAGCGGTCACCAGCGACAGGTTTTCCCTGCGCGAGGACAGCACGTGTGAAAAGGTAGGATGGGGACGTACTGGACTTACACATCTGAGTCTTTCTATCCAAGTTTTAAAGAAGCTCACAGCCACAGTGTGCCACATTCTAGAGGTGGGTCTGTGGTGAGGGTGGCTGTGGGAACTGGCGGGGGACATTTTACTAAGCCATCCGGGGGTCTGCGCCCAGATTCAAGGACGCAGTCGGCCGTGAAGGCCCCTAAGCTAGCAGTCCCGTGAGAGTCTGCCGAGAAGAGACTAGCCGTGGACGAACCAGTGCACTTTCCCGCCACTAAGCGGCGCCGGTCTGCAGTTTAAAGGGGGCTTTTCTGGGGAGACCGATACAACTGGTCGTTTCCTTGCTAGCCCATCCCTGTGAACCTTCGCCAGACCTGAGGCCTCCTGGGGCAGAGCGCACAGCACAGGGCCGGGGCGGGCGGCAGACTCACTCGTAGAGATCCACCGCGGCCTGCAGCGCGCCCCGCACCTCCTCCGGGAAGTCGCCCGCGTCCTGGGGGCCGGGGCAGCCCAAGCTCTTGCCCTTGGCGTGGTACACGTTGCCCAGGTTGTAGAGAGCCCGCGCTTCGCCCACCTGTGCAGACGGCAGAGTTTACTTCCGCTCCTGCGCTGAGGGCGGGTGGTACAATGCCTATCACACAGTCATTCCTTCACACCCCCCCCCACCCCACCCCCCGGCCCAGACGTGCTGGCCCAGAGGGAGGTTTGTGCTACCCCCGCCCCCCCCACCAACTATGGCTCCCAGGAAGAAGGGCCGCTCACTGTTTACGTTCCCTCTACTTAATAATTTGCGTGTTTCTTCTGTCTTCTCTGGATCTTTTCTCTTTTGGCATTAACTTGATTAATTGATTAAACAAGAAAAACGGAAACCAATCTCAGTGAAAATGCGTTTACCTTGTCGCTCAGCTCTCTGGAAATATCCAGGTGCCGCTGACAACACACGACGGCTTCATCGAAATTCCCAAGAACTTTCAGGGTGTTGCCCAGATTGCCACTCGCTTTGGCTTCCCCGAGCCGGTCTCCAATGGTCCTGGGGGAAGAGAAAAGCACTAAGACCCAAAGCGGCCAGAGTACAGTCTCTAGAGGACAAGTAACATGCTCACGTGAGAAAAACCCAGTAGCCTTGAAACCTACTTTGAATAAAAAATTAAAACTTACCTTTCTGTACTTACATGTAATTAATTTTCACTCATTTAATTAAACTCTAGGGTCATTTCACTAGTTTTCATTTAATTAAACTGAGCCTAAAGATTCGCTTTAAAACCAATGCTATTTCATTAGAACTTACTACATGCACTCAATTGGTTTTTTAACTGAATACAGACATGAAAGTGACCTGTAGGGGGAGGCACTGAAAAGCGTGATCGTTACCTCGCGAGAGTGAGGTCGTGGTGGTGGTACTCCAGGGCTTTGGCGTAGTCGTGCAGGTAGAAGTAGGCGTTGCCCAGCTGGCTGTAGATGGCGCTGAGCGTTTTCAGGTCCTCGGTCCCAACCTGAACGGCAGCTTCAAAGAAGGACACCCCCGCGCGGCAGTCCCCGGCCTTACACAGGCGCTCCCCCTCCAGGGCCAGCTCCAGGCACGAGGCTTCCATCCTACAGAACGACACAGGACGGCCACACCTCACACATCAGGAGCGCAACGCAAGCGTGGATGGTGGCTGCCTGCTCAGCACAGCCGCCTCTGTAATCGAAGTGTCTGTGCATGAATGATGACACGCTAAGCCGTGACTTATGCAAGAGGTCACCTGCCTATTTAAAAGTCTGAGTCTCAGGTCTTTCATACAGAACTAGAGGCCCGGTGCACGAATCTGTGCATGGGGGAGAGGGGCATCCCTCAGCCCAGTCTGCACCCTCTCCAATCTGAGACATCCCTTTTACAATCCAGCTGCTTGCCAGCCTGATTGATGCCTAACTGCTCCCCTGCCAGCCTGTTTGCCCCCAACTGCCCTCCTCTGCAGGCCTGGTACCCCACAACTTCCCTCCTCTGGTGGCTTGGTTACCCCTAACTGCCTTCACCTGCAGGCTTGATCGCCCTCAACTGCCCTCCCTTGCAGGCTTGGTCCCTCCCAACTGCCCTCCCCTGCTGGCCATCTTGTGTCCACATGGGGGCAACCATCTTGTGTGTTGGAATGATGGTCAATCTGCATATTACTCTTTTATTAGACAGAATAGAGGCCTGGTGCATGGGTGGGGGCCAGCTGGTTTGCCCTGAAGGGTGTCCCGGAACAGTGTGGGGGTTCCCTTGGGGCGTGGGGCATGGGGTGGCCTGGCCAAGGGACCTGTGGTGGTTTGTAGGCTGCTCCCCAGCAACCCAAGGGGAGGCCCTGGTATCTGGGATTTATTTATCTTCTACAATTGAAACTTTGTAGCCTGGAGCGGAGCCAAGCCTTTTGCTCGCATTGTGGCTGCCGCCATTTCTGTTGCGATTTATGCATCTTCTATCATTGAAATTTTATAGCATTGAGTGGAGGTCTGAGCGGCAAAGGCAGGCAGAAAGCTTGGCTTCCTCCATTGCTGGGGAAACCCAAGCCTCCCTCCTGCTCTCTGTGGCGGCAGCCATCTTGGTTGGGTTTATTTGCATATTCATCCTGAAAGGCTGGTGGGTGTAGCGGATGTGCAGTCAATTTGCATATTACTCTTTTATTAGATAGGATAGCCAACTATTTCTATATGGAGACCATTTTAATGCCCCACACACACACACAGCCACCCACTTTACCGATGACAGAACCTAAAAGAGTGTTCCCTAAACCGTTTGCAGTTGAGGCAGACTTAGAGGCTTCCTGAGGGAGATGGGGAGCCTCCAGTTCCACTCTTCTCCAACCAGGCGTCCAGGCTATCTGCTCACCTGTCCATCAGCCCCTCCTCCCATCTGTCTTTCTCACACACTCACTCCCCCTTTCCCACCGCCACACGATTACTTGTACTTAGGAAAATAAAGGAGCAAAATATCTTCATCTACAAGGCACATGCCAAAAGAGAACTGAGTATCAAGAAGCTTTACATTAGAAAGCAAGGCTTAAAGATCCACAGAAATTCAGTTCTCAGTCTGTCACTGAATTTTAAGTCAGAAGAATTAAGTTAACTGTAACTATATCCAGGGAGAAAAAGCAACAATACTTTGGATTCCAATCCTAAACATGAGTAGGTGTCCTCACCACGGTGTTTCCCCAACACGGGTGACTTCTGCCATGTCTACATACTGCCTAATCATTCACTTGATGGCTTTCTGTAATTTGGCCAAATGTCCTTACAGTGGCACCGGTCATTAAAAAAGATCTGGCTCAGCCGAAGCAGGGCTGTGAAACCGAGTCTGATGTGATACTGACGTCTATTTTCCCATGCACATGAAAACCCATATGTAGCTATCACAACAGAAAAGCAAACAAAATTCCCGTGTCCCACAGTCGGCGTGCACGCCCTTTGGAAAACGGGCTCAGCTCATGGGTCTGGGAGCACCACTGAGTGAAACCCGCTGGAACTCGCGGTCACCAAGTCTAGCCGCGGGGGGCGTGGCCCTAAAGGAAATCGGACCAAAACCCCGAGGAGAAAATAAGCCTCCGGACCAGGGGCAGCGATGCGAAGCCGCCTCTGGCTCAGAGCCAGCTGGCCACCGGGGGCGGGCGGCCTCCGGCTTCCCGTGGGGAACGAGTCTGTCTTACGGTCCAGTGAGGCTGGGGGTCTCCCCCGTTCCTGGCTCTCAGCACGAGGCCAGGAACCTGCTGCCACCCTGCCTCAGCCGCCACCACGCCAGGGACAGGGACAGGGACGAGGTAACCGCACGGGGCAGGGACACTGCAACCGGACGGGTTACATCTCTGCCCCTTCCAATCACACGTCTCTTCCTGTCGCTCGCAAGTGAAAGCCGCCGGCGGCACTGAGCCTGGGAAAATGAAAGCGGTTTTGTTTCAGGTTTAGAGGTTACCGGTCGCGTCTTCTGTGTGTGAAGAGAAGAGAGTCAGCAAAGGAGTAACATGTGAAAGTGTGACTTTTACTAAAGGTTCTTCGCTAGATGCGGTGCCTTAACTAGTTGTCTTTGTCTAAGTACTGAAATCACTGAATATCTAAGAGGGATCACAGCGAAAAAATTAGAGAACGTTTTTACATATAAAAAATAATACTTTTTCTCTTAAAATACAGTTCCTTTCCCAAACTGAGCTAGCAGCTGGGAGTGTGTATGTTTTCAGGGACACCGCACACTCACACAGAGCAGCTGCCCAGCTCGGCAGGGGTGCACACCGCTCCAGCCTGCAACCGCAAGGCTGTGTGAGCACGCGCGGCCCCGACACGGTGCTGGCTCCCAGTGCCTGCCTTCACTCAGTGGCATGCCATGGCAGCCCGTTTCAGGGGCGGGGGTCCCACACCGCACAGCAGCAGCTCAGGGGAGGAGGCTGCTGACCCGGAAGCCAGGTTGAGAGAGAAGGCAGAACGGGAAAATGAGACGCTCCTAACGGTGTCCACGTAAAACAGAAGCATTCCTCAAATCCGCGTCGTCGCCACAAACACTGACCCCTGGACCTGTCACCCACTGACGGTGAACAGGACGTGGCTGAGGCCGATGGTGTCGCAGAGCCACCCGTTTTAACGTGTTTTAGGTGACTGTCGTTGGAAACAGCGACAGCACGCTGGCTGGGCAGCTGCCCCACAGAATCCGCTCCGGGAGAAGGGACCTCTGTCCCTGCGCCCGAAAGCAAGACCCAGACCCCACGCCTCGGGTTAGTTCCGAGACATGGCTCATTTATTCCATTAGGAAGAAGCCGATCTTCCGGCAAAATCTCCGAGACCTCAATGAAATATATCTCAGTGCAAAACAGTCAAGGCAGGCTGGTTTATAAATATTTTAAAAGATCATTAAATAGTAACAGAGAAAGTAATTTCATATCCTCTCGGTCTCTGGGAGAGAATAGAATTACTTCCTTTGTTTACCAGTTGGGCTGAAAACACCAGAGTAGAAGGCAAACCAGGAAAGCGCCTCTCCATTCAAACGCACCCCGTTTCCTTTGTTCCTCCCAATGCCCCCCCCCCGCCCAGGTGGTGAGCAAAGCGCCTTTCTAGTAACTAAATAGTCAGAGGGCCCCGTTCCCACTGCTGCTGGCTGCCGCGGCAGCTCCAGTCCTCACTCTGCACGACCCACGTTTTTCCTTTCTTCCCATTTCAGTGTTTTCACTTTTCTCCCAAGCCTGTTGGTTCCGGACCTCCCGACGTCTGCTTTCCTGAGGCCACAGTACAGCCATGGAAGCCAACAGGCCAGGCCCCCGGTGCCGCCTCGTGTCAGGAGATTCGGCCCCGATTACGCCCAGTCGGACCCTCCCGCACGGGCGGACGCTACTCTGGAAGAGCCAGCGGCCTGCCGCAGTCCGGGCGGCTCCGCCCGCTGTGCTCACTGGGCACCGACATTTCCCATGGCCGGCCCTGCCTCGGCCCCACCGCCTCCACCCGTCCACTGGCCTCATCTACCTAGTTACCTAGTTTGTAGAAGGGAAAAGCGGCGCAAAATCATTTAGTTTTAAAAGTGATTTTCCTACCTCTTATGTCAAATTCAATCGTCAACCCTCTGAGCTAGGCCTCCCAGAGGGAAGCTGTCAGTGTGGGAGCTGCTCAGCCCACTCAGAGGCAGAGCTGAGAACCGGAATCCCGTCTGTCTCCGGATCCCGCTCTTCCACCGCTCCCCGGTACCGCAAACCGTTTCCAGAAAGTCTTTGTTAAAAAAATCCGCCCCTGAGGATATGCTTTTATTAATTTTAGACAGAGAAGGTGGGAAGGAAGGAGGGGGAGCGGGAAGGAGGGGGAGACAGACAGAGAGACAGAGACAGACAGACAGAGGGAGACAGAGACAGAGGAACACAATGAAAGGAAGCAGCATCGCTGTGAGAGAAACAGCGATGGGCTGGCTCCTGTGTGGCCCCCACCAGGGATGGACACAAAACCCAGGCCCGTGCCTGCTGGGGAGGGAACAGCACCTCTCAGTGCACGGGACCCACTGAGCCACACCGGCCGGGGCCGGAACAAATGTTATCAGTAACTACATTTACCAGCAAAGTCGAAGACTTCACCAAAAGTGTGTTCTTTTACAACTTACATGCAATAGTCTAACTTCTTACAATCCTAAAAAGTATTGAAATGTTTATAATTCCTAGTAACAAGTATAAACAAAGTTTCTCAAATACAAAACTAGAGAAACCAGTATGATGAACTGATATACTCATCTTTCAGCGTCACCGATTGCCAACATGACATTTCATCCATGTTTCACCTCTACGTCCATCCTCTCTCCAATCCCAGATTCTTTTCAAGTACATTCCAGAAAACATGGGTTTCATTTCTAAATATGTTAGTATTTATCTCTAAAAGGAGTCATTTTCAAAAAAATATAATCACAGTACTACTTATCACACCTAAAAAGATGAACAGTAATTACTTAAGATTAAAGTTTAGAACTAACTCCATCTTAACCACCAGCCTCCATCTCTCTCTGCCTTCACCATTACGTTGCAAAGTATGTCATAAGCCCTTCTCCTATCCCTCAGAGGTTCCTCAGTGCCCAGAGAGCTATTTCGTGTCAAAAGGACAAACTCCATGGGGAGGTGACCCCCACAATGAAAGACCGGAGGGTAGAACGCTCCACGCCAAGTGTTTCGGGGAGAAGAACGTGACACCAGGCCATGACCCAGTGGTGGGGACACAGACCTTACCTGCAACCACACAACAATGCGCTGACGGGCAGAATGCTGACCTGGCGCCCCGGTGAAGCCAGAGGTCTGCTGGCACGTTCTTACTGAAAGCAGTGGCAGGGTTTTAGGTGTCTCTGGTGAGTCCCACGCAGAGCCACGTGTGACCTACGCTGTCATGGGAAAGGACCTTCCTACCAGCAGAGGTACGTCCGCTCCTTACTCTCTGCTCTCGCGGAGTGACGGGTTCACCACTCTTGGAAACCCTTAGCAAGACAATGAGCATCTGTCTCACCAGGCTCCTCGGATGCTGTGTCCAAATGAAGGCCACTGGACATTCCATCGAGTGGGCTGAGCCGGAGGACAGGGAGGCATGGCTGCCCGCGGGAGCTAGAGGCCGTGGACACACACACGCCTGTGAAACAGACACAGCGCATCGGCACGGGGTGCTGAGACGCCCGGGGCAGACCATCTCGGGGCCGGCTCCTGGCTGTTGAGCAGAACAAGCTCAACAAATCGCGGGAAGGGCGCGCACGGACAGGTGTAGCCTGAGCAAAGGCAGGTGACAGGGAGCCGCACGACGCATTCGGGGACAGAGCTCAGAGCGAGGGTGAAGGCACAGGCAGAGGCCGGACAACGGAAGACCTTCTGTCCACGTAAGCTCGGCTCTGCCTGCAGGTGAGGAGCCACCGAGGGATCGGCTCTGTGTATCAGACTGAGGCCTCCACAGGGTGAGAATGGGGGTCTAGAGGAAGGACGCAGGGGGGCGACTACAGCAGTGGGGGCGGGGGGGGGGGGCAGACGGGTACACGAATCTGAGCAGCGCAGGAGGTAAGCTGGCAAGTCTGCACACTGGAGGCAGCGCGGGAGGTTTGGGGATCTGCCCCAAGAGGTGGGATGAGGGCAACCCACGTATTAAAAGCTCATTTTAATTATGTTCAATGCCTTCCGTTTTATTTGAAACTTTTTTATTTTTAATAAAAATGCCCCCCAACATGTACAAACTTCCTTGCACCATGCCCTCGCCTGAGCCATCTGCTTCCTAACGTGTGTTAACACAGCAGAGACCGTCACTCATTAGAGATTTTCAATGTGCACTGCTGTATGTTCTCATATTTATTTAACATTAACTTGGAACCGCTACTTTTTCTGTGTTTTTAAAAAATATAATTTCACCGATTTCAGAACGAGGAAGGGCTAGAGGCACAGGCACATCAGTGATGAGAGAGAATCACTGAGCGGCTGCCTCCCGCACGCCCCCTACTGGGGATGGAGCCTGCAACGGGGCCCGGGCCCTGACCGGGAATCGAACCGTGACCTCGTGGTTCACGGGTCAATGTTCCAACACCCAGCCCCACCTGCTGAGCCACTTGGCACAGGCTGGATAAAGCAGTTATTAGTATCTAATCACCTTGTTAAAAATGTCTTCCATCCTAATGTCTATGTTTGTGTCTATTTGACAGTTTAGTGCAATGACCAGAACTTCCAGAATGTTAGATAATAATGAAGCAGATATTCTTGCTTTGTTTCCAAATGTACAGAAATGTCACTAATATTTTATCACTAAATATTAAACTGGCTACTAGCTTATCATGTTTGGAAAAGTACTCACACATTTCAATGTTAATTCCCATTTTTAAAAAAGCTCATTTAGAACGACCACCATTTAAAATTTGTAACACAAAATTAGGTCATTCAGCTGACCACATTTACAAAAATCCATCTCTTACTGCCAAAGATTTAGAAATATTTTTCAATTTTACATTTGCATCACAGAAAGAGTTTTAAAAATATAAAGTAACTATTGATAAACTCTTCCACAGAACAAAAAACAAACTATACAGTAAATAGTGTATATATATATGTATGTATATATATGTATATGTGTGTGTGTGTATATATATATCTATATATACACACACACCATTTTCCTGTAGAAAGGATATAAAAGCTTACAACCACCACAACAAAAGAAAACTTTGTTTATAGGAGATACTAACTATGGCTGGTATATTTTGAATATTTTCGAAGTTAAATCTGACATGATCAGAGATAAATACATATTTAAGGAAGGATTAAGAACCATCCAGGAAGAAAGCAGCAGTCTTACCTGTAACGGACATGAAAAGAATGGTCTTCCCTCATGCTCATCAAACTCTCCTCCATCGAGTCATACTACCAGCCGAGGGCACGTGAAACTGCCTCCCTGTGCCGGTCCGTCCTGCACAGTGAGGCGCCGCGCGGGACAGGCCGGGCAGCACAGACTGAGCGGGTGTTAGTGCTAAGCTCCTGCGTCTTCGTTATTAACGCGAAAGGAGGTCAGTGTCGGGCGGCTTAGAGGTTCACCGTGTCCCCAATCCCGGCGTCTCTGGCCCTCTCAGCGGCACTGCAGCCACATTTCTGCAAAAGGAATACAAATGCTTTGCTGGAAGTCCTGTTCTCACAGAGTAACCGGCAGTGACCCCAAGCTGCACCTAGTCACACAGGCACGGGCGCGCAGATCTTTGTGCTGACATTTAGGCTCTCCCTATATTCCTTTGCCCTCAAAGTACATTGTATTTGAGCTCAGTGAGGCCTTTAAAGTGTGTTTATTTCTAGTGAGGAGGCACAGCGAAAGTTAGAACTGTGTGACGGTGGGATGGCCCACTGAACGCTCAGCCACCACCTCCAGGGCCAGGATAGAGAACAGTATCTGCCTTGGACGTCTCCCGGGTACGTCAACCCAATCCATCCTATTTCTTTCCCCTCCAGGCGGTGCTAGCATCAAACGGAAAGGACAGCAAGGGAACAGCACAGAGAGCCCAGAAACACATCCGCGCCCGTCTGCTCAATCTATGGCAAAGGAGGCTAGAGCGCACAATGGGGAAAGACAGTGTCTTCCATAAGTGGTGTTGGGAAAACCGGAGAGATGCAAAAGGATAAAACTGGACCAGCTTCTTACACCATACACAGGAATAAACTCAAAATAGGTTAGAGTAGTGGTCGCTGCGGTTTGCCGCTCTGTTGACTAAAGAGTTTGCCGACCACTGGATTAGAGACTTAAATTAAGACTCGCAACCCTGAAACTTCTAGAAGAAAACACAGAGGCAGTAAACTCTGTGACATCCTTCTTAGTGATGTTTTTGGGGAAATGTCTCCTCGGGCAAGGGAAACAACAGAAAAAATAAACAAATGAGGCTACCTCAAAAGAAAAGGTTTTACACAGGGGAGGAAACCAGCAAAACAAGAAGACAGCTTTCTGAAAGGGAGCAGATATTGGCCAGTGACACATCCAATAAGGGGTTAACATCCAAAAAGATAAAGGACCTCATACAACTTAAACACCAGAACCACCAAACAATCCGATTTAAAAATGGGCAAAGGAACAGAACAGACATTTCTCCAGAGAGGATATACAGATGCCAGGTATGTGAAAAGACACTCAACATCACTAACCATCAGAGAGATGTAACTTTTGTTACTGTTAATCCTCACCCAAGGATATTTTTTCCATCCATATTTTTTAATTTTTTAAAATATATTTTATTGATTTTTTTACAGAGAGGGAGAGGGATAGAATGTTAGAAACATTGATGAGAGAGAAACATCGATCAGCTGCCTCCTGCACACCCCCTACTGGGGATGTGCCCGCAACCAAGGTTAATGCCCTTGACTGGAATTAAACCTGGGACCCTTCAGTCTGCAGGCCAACGCTCCATCCACTGAGCCAAACTGGTTTCGGCTCCATCGATTTTTAAAGAGAGTAGAAGGGAGGTGGAAGACAGACAGAGAGAAACATTGAGGTATGTGCCCGTGACCAGAATCGAACCCAAGTCCCTTCAGTCTGCAGGCCGACGCCTCTATCCACTGAACAAAACGGGTTAGGGCAGAGAGATGCAAATTAAAACCGCAATGAGATATCACTCACACCTGTCAGAATGCTATCATCAATAAATCAACAAACAAGTGTTGGCGGGATGTGGAGGAAAGGGGGCCCTCCTGCACTGCTGGTGGGAACGCGACTGAAGCAGCCTCTATGGGAAACAGTATGGAGATTCCGAAAATAACTAAGAATAGGGCAGAGCGGGTGGAGGGGTCAATGGGTAACAAAGGGGACATCTGTAATACTTCCAGAAAAATTAAAAAACAAAAACAAAATTAAAACTAGAACTTGCATATGATCCAACAATTTTTCTTCTAGATATTTAACTGAAGAAATAAAAAACACTAACTTAAAAAATAATATAAATATATACATATACATATATATATACATGCACCCCTACGTGTACTGCAGCATCACCAGTAATAGACAAGATATGGAACCTAGATATCCATCAATAAATGAATGGCTAAAGAAGATATGGTATATATCCACAATGGAGTATTATTCAGCCATTAAAAACAATAAAATGTTGCCATTTGGGACAACAGGAATGGACCTAGAGAGTATTGTGCTAAGTGAAATAAATTAGAAAAAGACAAATATCACATGATCTCACTTAGATGTGTAATCTAAATAAATGAATACACAAAACAGACTCATAGAGAAGATGATGGTTATCAAAGAGGAGGGAGTAAGGGGATGGGAATTTTAAATAAAAATTAAAAAAAAAAAGACTGCATTAAGAACCATTTAAAAAATAAAACAAGCAAGAAGAATGCTATTCACCATTTTACTAGGGCAATTTATAATATGGTTTAATGGTACTCAAAAGAAGAGTATCCTCAAAAAAAATGCACTCTTCCATTACAATCTCCATGACTAACAGTTTTTATCTTAACATTACTCATTGAACAAACAAGCAGTTCTTGATTCAATGATTCGTGTTGTAAGGACTCTGACCAATTTAGTAACAATGTGTTCATTCATACTCTGCATTGCATGGAGTTAACAAATCCACTTCCTACTTTAACACATACTTTATATCTTAGCGTTACATCTGTCATGTCTATGAGTGTCAGTGGTTTAATGCTAATAAAATGTGCAACATTTTAAATTGTGAATGGTTCATTAGGATAAGAAAATGTAATGACACGACCAGGAAATGGAATGGAAATGAGAGTTTTGAAAGAATATTAAGAAACCACCAAGTTTAACCTCCAACCTCTATTAAGATTTATAACCTGTAATTTGTAAGGAACATATATAGCCTTAATAGCATCTCCCAGGTTTTAAAGAACAATGCTCCAAAACCTCACTGCTAACAAATACCTTTAGCTCGAAGCATCTTTTGGTCTGACTGTAGAGAAATAAAGAGAAAGCAATCACCTCTTCCACACCCTAGAAATGGTCCGAACCACATAGAAAGATCAACAAGGAGTGCATAACGCTGACCGCCTCGCACATAATTACCTGATTAGGAGTCAAAAAGGCAGACTCCTGTCCCCCAGCCAGCTGGACTTCCGGGCACTGTCCAAGGTACGCAGCCAGCGTAAACAAGTCCTAGGCCTGTCGTACTCCAAGGACAATGAAATACTTGCAAACTAGGCGATGGGGGAGAGGGGAGTGGACAGTTACATTTATAAGTTTTGTGCTACTTTCAACTCATCTAAACCACTTCTGATTGCAACTCAAATGTCCGTAACTTTGTTTAGATTCTTTCATTTAAGTACGTACATCTAAAAACCGGGAACACACATCAGACAAAAAATGTAACTGACTTTTCTTGCTTTTAGGTGAGATCATTTAAATTCTTTTAAACTTTTCTTATCCCAATAATTCCTTCTAAGGCACAACACTCAAATTCTCCAAATCCCTTTGTTGTAATGTTTCAAGTCAGATAAAGTAGCTCTTTTTCAATGAGTATGGCTAAATATTGAGAATCAAGAATATACAGGATGTTGCCCCCCCCCAAATGTATACACACTTTAACAGCTGATAACTCAAATTTTCACTCCTTTTCAGGTTTAACTGATTTGAAATAATGAAACCGGACTAAGCTTTGAACAAAGGAAATTTATCCTAAAGTGCCCCCGAGACATTTTTTAGGGGGGACACATAAAAAATAGAGCTTACGGGACAAAGCCAGCGACAGCTGATGAATTGGGGCATCACTGCTCAGGAAGATGATTCTCGGTGTTTGCAGTCCCCCTGCTTTGTGTTACCAGCATTGCCTGCATCAGAACAGTCACCAGTTTGAAAACAGGCACTGACAAAACACAGGTGTTCACTTCAGTAATTCTTTTACATTTTGAAAATGAACTATATGTTAATAAACACAAATTTTGTAATCACTGAAAGTATGCATACAATTTTAGGGATACCCTGTATTTTTAAATGAAGTTCTTTTTTTATTAGAATTCAAGGTACAGCTTATAGTAACATGCACTTCATAGTAAGAATCCTATCTAGCCAAAACTGGTTTGGCTCAGTGGATAGAGCATCAGCCTGTGGACTGAAGGGTCCCGGGTTCGATTCCAGTCAAGGGCATGTACCTCGTTTGCGAACACATCCCCAGTGGGGGGTGTGCAAGAGGCAGCTGATTGATGTTTCTCATCGATGTTTGACTTTTTATCCCTCTCCCTTCCTCTCTGTGAAAAATCAATAAAATATATTTTTTAAAAAGAATCCTATCTAATAAAGACAGAATATGCAAATTGACAGTAACTCCACAACAAAGATGGCAGCACCCACAGCCAATAAAGAGGGAATATGCAAATTGACTCAACAAGGCAAGAGGCGGAAGGTGGCTCTGACCGGAGCAAAGGCAGTGCCAGCAGCCAGGGGAAGGCAGGCCTATTCTTGCACGGATCTCTGTGCACTGGGCCTCTATGAGGGCAATAACGTAGGATGCTCGGGCCCTGGCTGGTTGGGCACACTGGACAGAGGGCGAGCCTGCAGACTGAGGGGTCCCAAGTTCAATTCTGGTCAAGGGCACACGCCTGGGTTGTAGGCTCAATCCCCAGCAGGGGGCATGCAAGAGGCAGCCAATCAATGATTCCCTCTCAACATTGATGTTTCTCTCCCTCTCTCCTCTCTCAATTCAGTAAAAATAAATAAGTAAACTAAATTAGGATGCCCCAATGCCCACTTCTGAATTAACTCAAGTAACTACCCTAGCAGCCTGGCTATCTTCTGTCAACTTGCCTATCTGTAAATAGACTTACTTTCAGATGGACTAAAATATGGCCTGTTGTAGAATCCAAATTTCTATTTCCAGTTACATTTTATCTGAAAGACATAGTGGAAAGAGGAGACAAGTATAAGGAACAGCCTGTGCAAAATCCAGAGCGGGAAGGTAAAAGCAGGAAGTTTACCCAGAAAAATCTGAGAGGACACAGGGAAAAGCACAGGGGCAGTAAACAAAGTCCAGCAGGAGAAAGTCCGCCGTGATCTTAGTGTGGAGGTGACAGGAGCCACTTTAAAGGCAAGAGACTTTATCCCGACCTCAGAAGATGACCGATGTGGGAAACCAGCGTCAGCAGAAAGCCAGGTCAGGCCCAAGAACAGCTGGGCATGTGATTCCGTAGCCGGCGAGGAGCACCTGGAGAAAAGGGCAGCAGTGCCTATTGGGACACGAGAGGCAAACGCAAGCAGCAGCAGAGAGCTTACAAGATTTCCAACTTTATCACAGCCAATAAGAAGCTAACGGAGTTTATCACTGGTTTAGTTCCTCGCGAAACCAGTATTACAAGAGATGTTAAAGGAACTTCTTTGAGAATAGATAAAAAATATGAGTAAGGAAATACAGGAGCCCAGCCAGCACAGCTCAGTGGCCGAGTGTCAGCCTGTGGACCTGGAGGCGGAGGCTGTGGGCTCGGTCCCCCCTGGAGGGCGGGCAGGAGGCAGCCAATCAATGATCTCTCTCATCATTGGTATTTCTCTCTCTCCCTCTCTGGAATCAATAAAAACATATTTTAAAACATACGGGAAAGAAGAAAATTCTCACAGACAAAGGCAAACAATAAAAGCAGTGGACTAGCCAACTATAAAGCCAGAACAGAAGGTTATAGGCCAACACTCCACCATGAGCCGCAGGAAAGAGATTTCTAGTTAATTATTATAAACACAAAATGCTATGGGCACACAGAAGTGTAATAATATCAAGGTTATAAAAGACGCCAAGACAACTTGAACAAAAGTCAGCCTAAGTTTTCATCAATGCCAATTACACGTCCAGTGTTTCCACGTGGCTGCTGAGGAGACGGGAGCCACAAGAAAATGGCTGAAATCCAAAAGCACTGGCCATCCCCACTAAGCCCATTTCCAAAACCACCCCCACCAACACACACAGACACCCTCCATGCAGGCTGCCCTTACCGATCTGGCCTGTGTGTGCTGTATGTAACCTTTTCTTTATAAACAGAAACTTGTTTCCATCTATCTAGGGCCCACACAAATGATCAGACGGGATGCAATTAACAGAAGTTCAAAGAAGTAACATTGTAAAAAGTCTTATGAAAACTGGCAGCGCCAGGAAAAGAGAAACACTTGCCAGTGGGCACCGGGAGGACACACCTTGAGAAAAGCTGGTTACCTGTCACCAGAGCACACGGCCCACAGCCACTCACTACTGCCTGCGGGGTCGGCCGTCAGCTCGAGCCAGTTCTTAAAACGCATCCGTGAAAACCGCAGCAGGCAAGTAGGAAAGCGAGCCTTTCAACAGAGCGCTGTGCGCAAGCTAGTGTGACAATAAGTCAGTTCTCCTAACAGGACCGAACAAAGCCAAACTGCTTTCAAACACGTTGTTAAGCAGAAATAAATCCCACGCGCTTAAACAGGACCCATAAAACAGACGATCACGTGCCGGCTTGGGCAGCGCACGCACAAAGGTGACTAGAAAGGACACTGAAGGCGTGATGCGGTGTAGACGGTACTGGGGGGAGACAGCCGTTCTAAAAAAGGGACTGGACTGTTTCTGCTCAGTTCACTACAAAGCAGGGCGCTTGCAGGCCCCTCCAGCAGGATCTGCCCCTCAGATGGAACCCAGAGTCCATGCAGCCTTGGGGGGGGGGGGCGGGGAGCTGGTCCGGACTTAGGAGTTACACGGCCTTAAACCGGTTCACCTCTCAGGGGTGGGTTGGACATAAAGCTCGTGCTGTGATGGGACAGGACCCAGACAGCTCCTCACCCCTCACCCAGGCCGGCCCTGGCTCTCCACTGCAGCCCTCCGCAGGGGACAGACGAACGACAATGGGCACTGCTACTGTTATCAGCTGTTATTCGGTAAAAGGGACACGGCCGTGAGGTTAGATTTGAACAGGTTTTCCATTTTGAAGTTCCTGAGAACCGACGACAAAACGTCCCCCTTTCTGTGAGTCTCAGAAACGCTTTACGCCTGAGAACGGGCTCGTGTTCCAAAGGCTCGATCCGGTCTTGGTGCCACTCGCCCGGCGCAGGTCTGAGCCTCGGGCTGAAACATCACGTCTGTCACGTTAAACAGCACCGAGTGCGGACTTAACACGAGAAACCACAACCGCCTGCTGCTCGGGGAGACGCTCCGTGTCCGCTCCCTCCGGTGCCAGCAGCGGCCGGGGAGGGGTGCCCGGGGCCGGGAAAGGCGAGCGAACAGGTGCGACCCGGGCGCCGCGGGCCACCCACCCCGTGTGGCCAGCTCCCCTCCGTTTACGTCGCCGACTCCATCCTCAGCGACCCACCAAGCGGCTTCCCCAACAGGAGCCCGCCAAGCCCGGGCGGTCGGAACCGGAGGCGTCGTCCGGCGGTTACCGGCCTCCATCTTCCTGCCCCCGCGGCCGCCGCCGGCACCTCCGCGGGGCGCGGGGACCCCGCTCACAGCGCCTCCTCCCCCCGCGACCAAAGGCCGGCGCGGGGCCCAGCCGCCGGCCCTCAGGGGGCTCCACTGTGCACCGAGGCCACACGCCCCCCGACCCGGCTTCAAACGACCCCGTCGGGAGGACCCCCCGGGGAAACGGGCTCCGCCTGCACCCGCTCCGGGGCGCTCGGCGCTCACGGGACCTTGGCAGCGGCGGCCGATGTCGGCGGCGCAGCGACAGGTGGCGTCGAGTTTGAGGTGAACGCGGGTGTTGGACAACCCCCGCCGGTGCCCCGGCCCCGCGCGGCCTCGGGTGAAGGCTCCCGGCGGGGCCGCGGGTCCCCGGGGCTCGGCTCCGTCCGCCTCTCTCCCCGGACGAGGCGCGGGCTCCCTGTGCCCCGGTCCGCTTTTCATTCGGAAACTTCGGCGAGCGCCACAGGCGCGCTTCGCCCGCGCTTTAAAATCTCCGAGACCGCAGCGGGGTGCGGTCCCGGGGCCCCGCGGTCCCCCCCACACCCGGACCCGGACCCGGACCCCGGACACAGAGCCCGCCGTCCGCACACACACTCCGGGGCGCCTCCCCCCGCGCGGTGCCCCCGACGCCCCTCGCCACTCACCTCCCGCGGGCCAGCGAGTCCGGAGAGCGCGGAGGACGCGGCGCGGCAGCAGCGGACGCCTCGGGCGACTGACGGGCGACGTCCCCGCCCCCGGGCCGGTCAGCGCGCCGCGGGAGCCAGGCCAGGCAGGGGCACTTGGGGAGGCCGGCGCGCGCCCCCCGCCCCGGGCCCCGCCCCCGGCTGGTCACGTGAGCCAGCGCTCCCAGGGCTCCCCTCGCCGCCCCGCCGGTCGCGCGCCGCCGGGGGTCTCGCAGTGAGGCCCGCCCCTCCCGTTCCCTCTGCGCCTGCGCCGAGCGCTCTCTTTCAAACCGACAACGCCCCGCGTCTTTCGGACCAGCCAATGGCAGCCGCGGGGGGCGGGAGGGGGCGTGGCCTGCGTGTCCGAGCCGAACTGGGGAGAGGGGACAGGGGAGGGGGAGTTGGGAGAGGAGGCGGGGGAGAGAGGGTGGGGGAGAGGGGAGGGGGAGAGGGGAGGGGAGTGGGGAGAGGGGAGGGGAGAGGGGAGGGGAGTGGGGAGAGGGGAGGGGAGAGGGGAGGGGAGTGGGGAGGGGGGAAACGGGGAAGGCGGGCGTGGCCCCTCCCGCCTCAGGGCCTGCCCGCAGCCGCCCGGGCCAAGTTGCTCTCCTGTCTTCTTCCAACACGGATGGGCGGGCGGAGCGACCAGCATCGTCCAGGAAGAGTTCAGAGCGGGTCCGGCCAGACCCTTTAAACCAGGGGAGCCCCAAGCCAGTGCTCCTGCCCAGGCTCGTCCAGGCCCGAGAGCGAGCCCCCCGCGGGCTCCGCAAGGGGCCCCGTGCGGGGACTGGGGCCGTGGAGGGGAACAGGCGGCTCAGTGTTGGAGGCGCTCCCAGTCCTGAGAAAGCAAACGCCGCGGCTCCCGGGAAACCGGGCGGCAGCTTTCCTCGGTTCCAGGCCGCCACGCTCCAAAGGCACCGGGAGAACCCTTCTTCCCATGCACTTCCTTCCCAGAGCAAGTTAATTTTTTAAAAAAGGTCTGTTCTCCATAAAAATACCAAGACCAAAGTTTCTCCGGGCCAAAGAATCTATTTCTCATATATCTCTCCACCGAAAAGACATTTAAACGTTCCCACTGCTTAAGGCTATATTACAGAACCCCCGTTTCAGTGTCTCTGACTATGGTCAGAACCACCGATCCAAACACCATTTCTCCTTTTAGGAACGCCTATGGCAAACATGTCAGAACAACGTCTGATTCTTCGGAATCAAACTAGACTTACGTTTGAAGTCCACCCCGGCCGCTTACTGGCGGGCTGACCATGAACAGGTCGTTACCTTTCCTCTGTAGCCCGTTTCCTCAGCTGCAAAACACAAATAATAAATCTTCTTTCCGTAGGGTGGTTGCTCAATAAAGGGTGCCTATTATTATTACCAACAACCACCTTTAGTATCAGGCCCTTAAAGACTCCTGAATGTGCTGACTGTGCAGACGGAGATTCCTTCTTACTCATAAGTTCTCTCTGCGTGCTGATCCCAAAGCCACGAGGGACGTGCACTGTCAAGTTAGGCATGTCCCCGTGATTCATGACTTGCCACTTGCAAGTCTTCGCAGCTGCATGTGGCTTTCAATCCCTCGTATTAGTTATCTCCATCTCAAGCTGAATTACCTTTTAAAGGCACAAACCAGATCATGTCAATCTCCTACTTGAAAAACTGTAGCGGCCTCACCTTTGGTTTACAATAAACCCCCAGTTCCCTCCCATGGCCCATCAAGCCCTCTTATCACCTGGTCCTGCTCACGGGTCTCTGCTCCCTCACTTCCCTGTCCCCTCCACACACACAGGGCATGCAGGCCCTAACAGACCAAACCTCGGGGTTCTCTCTCTCCCTCTGCCTAGATATTCCCCCCCCACCTCCACCCCCTGTCTCTCAACGGCTGGCTTCTTTTCAGCCCTCCGCTTTCAGCTTACCCATTACAATATCCAGCAAGTATTTAGAGTCTGCTGCGTGTCAGGAACTGTTTGGGTGCTGGGAACATAGTAATGAGCCAGACCGAGCCCAGCCCTTGCTCTCATGGAGTTCAAGAAAAAATAACAAGAAAAAAATACCTGGTGGTGGGAGGTCTCACGCAGAAGAAGTCCAAGTAGGGTGACGTGAGGGTGGGTGACTGAGGGTCAAGGTGGGAGAGGCCACTCTGAGAGGACGGGGCTCACACTGAGATCGGAAGTATAAGGAGGCACCCACTTCTAAGCCAAGCTCAGGGGAGAGCACATGAGGCAGAGGGCACGGCTAATGCAAAGTCCTGTGAGGACATGCTCTGTGGGGCTGAGAGCCGGGGCCACAGCCACGTGCCGTAAGTGGGGTGAGGGAGAGGAGAGCATCCCCGGTCAAGGCCACACCAAATCCTCAGGCATTCCCAAGCCAGAGTCGTGAGTTCGGGCTTTCTTGCCTCAGTGTGATAGTTGCCAATGGAGGATGTTAAGCGTGGGAATATCTTCATTTGTGTGTGTTTTTTAAAGCACACTGTGAAACAAAGCCAGAATTTGAGACAGCCTACATGACAACGAGGCCGGGCTCACTCTTTGTAGACATTACTGTCAGGAAAAGGAACAAGCCCAAAAAGATGAATCTTGATGGAGCCCTGAATCAGATAGAGAGAGCCAGGGGGGGGGGGGGGGTCCATAAAAGTCATTTTAAGAAACAATTGGGGAAGTTTGAATATAGATTGTATATTAGATGAGATTATGAAATCACTGTTGGGTTTCTTACATGTGACACAGAATTAAGTTTCTGTAGGAGAATGTCTTTCTTTTTAGGAAAGGCGAGCTGAAATATTTCAAGCAAGCTGAACATTAAAAAAAAAAAAAAGATTCAGTATTTCAGAAAGCACCGTGAATTCTGCAACTTACAGTCAAACAGTTCGGCAAAAGTGAGAGAAAGAGAGAAAGACTTAAATAATTGAGCCTAGTTAAAGATGGATGTGGGTATAGAAATCAGATTGACAGGTGACTTTGCAGCTGCAAGACATTAAGCCAGAGAAGAAAACCTTTGATATAATCAGAGAAAATGACTGTCAGCCTTGGGTGGGAATATCTTTCAAAAACAAAAGTGAAAGAAAGGCATTTTCAGGTCAAGAAAAACTGTCCTTAGGGAGATGATTAACTACAGTCCAGCCATGCAGTGGATATAACTATGAAAACAGGGATTTATTTCAGAGTTCTCAATAACACGGGAAATGCTCTGGAGGCTAAATTATTTTAAAAGCATGTTACAAAACTACAGATAAGGCCAGCTACGCAAAAACGTTTAAGAAACACCAGAAAGAATTCTCCTGAAGCATTCTGACGCTACACTCTTCTCTACGTTCTACATCTTCTACAATGAGCAGAGAAGCATAAAGCCGTGACAAAGTTTGGAAAACGCAGAAAGAAATGACCGCGGGTTTGTATAAGCCCCTAAGTGTGCCTTTGTCACTTCCTCGCAGCGGCTTTCCAGACGAACGACTTAACTAGGAAACAGGGCTAGGTTCCTCAGGGTGAGGGGGTGACAGAGAGGGTAGGGGCCTGTCCGGGTGAGGGGCTCTGTCCTACGCTGGGGTGACTAACCGTCCGCACTGAGAGGGTCCCAGGATGCGGACGTCCCACCGTAAATCGGGGACAGGAGCTGGCACAGGCCGGCCGGCAGGGCAGCCCTTTAGGGCCGAGGGTCCCGGGAGGAGGTTGAAGAAGCTGATGAGAAGGAAGCTAGTTCAGGGCTTGGCCCTGGAAGCAGCGTGTCCTCCTGCAGGGCGACACCCCTGCTGCTGTCGCAGGCCCGGGGCTGCTGGTACCAGCCGTAACCCCCCCTCCCCCCCACCCCGTTCCCGCGGGGTCCTGTGGGAAAGAAGTTGTGCAATGAGACCTGTGCCAGCTGCGTCGTCGTTCCAAACATCACTGAGGAGGGCGGGGTGCTCGGGGAGGAAGCGAGGCTCCCGTGACTCCCCCAGGTCTGGCCGAGAGCCTGCCTGCCTTCAGGACAGGATGCGACGGGGATGCCTCCTCCGGAGATAATCACCACCCGCAGCTTTATGACGCCCTCTCAGGCTTAACGATGGGCCTGCGATGTGCCCAGCGGGGCCTCTGACCGGCAGGTCACACACATCACGCTGGATCCCCCAGAATGCCTTCCCCAGTGGACACTCCACCTCACATGCCAGCCACGGGCCCTTCCCAAACTATTTTTTATTGATTGATTGATTGATTGATTTTCCACAGAGAGAAAGGGAGAGGGATAGAAAGTCAGAAACATCGATGGGAGAGAAACATCGATCAGCTGCCTCCTGCACACCCCCCACTGGGGATGTGCCCTCAGCCACGGTACATGCCCTTGACCGGAATTGAACCCGGGACCCTTCAGTCCGCAGGCCGACGCTCTATCCACTGAGCCACACCGGTTCGGCCCCAAACTATTTTTTAAATATATTTTATTGATTTTCCACAGAGAGGACGGGAGAGGGATAGAAAGTCAGAAACATTGATGAGAGAGAAACATCGATCAGCTGCCTCTTACACACCCCCCACTGGGGATGTGCCTGCAGTCAAGGTGCATGCCCTTGACCGGAATGAACCTGGGACGTTTCAGTCCGCAGGTTGACGCTCTATCCACTGAGCCACACCGGTTTTGGGAAAAAAAATTATATTTCTTTTAAAAAGCAGTGTTTTAAAATGTGTCATTAGAATTATCCTTAGAAAATCAATTGGCAATTTTTATAACATTGATTGTTATTTGAAAGACATGTAAAATTGTTTACATTAAAAAAGAAAGAAAAGAAAATTAATTGGCAAGAGTTTTCTAAATGTTCCCAACACACAGTAAAGGCCACCGCTCCCATAGCACTGAGATTTATGATGCCTGCGTGGTGAAGTCAGTGGGAAAACTGGCCACAAAGACAGCGCTGACCCCCAAAGGGCAAGAAAAACAAGCGAAGCTGCTGGTCACACACCACCAAGAAGCTCCTCCAAAAACTGGCTTGCTCCCCGTTTCCAAGATTCTTCTGTTCTGCCTTGGGAAACAGCTTCGGGGGCGGGGGGGGGGGATAATAATGGGTAACAGCTGGTCATCCCCCTCGCACGCACTCCCAGAAGGCCGCCCCGCCGGGCCGGCGATAAATAACAGATAAATAACAGACCCGAGCTCTGGGGGAGCACGGGCTCCATGTGCGGCCGCCCGGCAGTCCCAGGCCCAGGCCACCCGGACTGGCGTGTGGGGACAGTCACACACCTGCCAGGGCGGGCGCGCCCCCCGCTGAGATGGAGCTGGCTGATAGGACGACAGCCGCTGCACAGCGAGTCCGGATCACGTTGCCCTTGACAATATTTTAATCCAGAAACGCCATCCGCTGGATACAACCCCCCCCCCCCCCACACACACACACACCTGGCCTCTGGGGGTGGCCTCCCGCACACAGTCTAGGAGCAGAGGGGGAGCATTTGAAAATGAAAGCAGATCAAACTGTTTCTGAATGCTCTTTCGCCGTGAACGCCGTGTGGATCCCACCACGGTCCCCTCTGTCTCCCCAAAGCCGAGGTCTCGCAGCGGAGGGAGGGGGGGCGCTCTGCACTGCGTTTCGAGCTCTTGTGCCACTGCCGACCCTCCCGCTCCTGAAAGAGGGACCATGGCTTTGAGTTGAAGGACTGCTCCTCTGTGTCGCAGGGCCCTGTGACCGGTTCCCTGGGGGCGACCAGAGCCCCCGGGAGGTGTTTCTGTCGCTGCTGCCATTGGTCTGCCCGTCTGTGTTGATTTGGGTGGGCGGTGGGGGCCGGATGTCAGGCTGAGAGCAGCGGTGGCTGTTTGCAGGACAAATGTCCTGGGGTCTGTGGTCTGTTCAGACCCTAGTGGCCCGCGCACACAGGAGGAAGGAGGATTTGGGCTGTTGGTGCGTTGCCTCCAAAGTCAGCTCCCACTTCCCTTGCAGTCAGCGGGTCGGCGTTAGAGGAGGGGGATTGGGACTGGGAGTGTTTGTTGGGTGGCTGGTACTTGGCTGGAGGGAGGCAGGGAGAGCGGATGGGTACAATGCCTGCCTTCTCCTCTGTCTCTGGGGCATATACAGCCTGTCCGGGGGCTGGCAGCACCCAGAGCAGAGGGTATGGGGATGAGAGGAAGACACTGTCGCACAGCCCCACGGTTTTCCTTTGACGGTGGAAACAGGTGTCCAATACAGAACTCCTGTATCGGGTTTAGTGGCTAGGACAGAGATCACCCGCCAGCCAGAGACAATGATTCCCTGGCCATCTTTGGCCTCTAAGCACTAAGGATATTTGGCATTTCCATCTATGGCCATTCTCAACCGATTCCATCAGATTCCCAGTCATCCCAGCCATGGTCATCTTCTCTTAAACTGGCAGATGGGTCAGCACGTGGGCACCAAATTCAGACTTCACAATGAAGTGAACCCTGCAGGGCACAGCGGGCAGCGTGGTGAGCACCTGCCGTCCGTTCCTGGCCGGCCCCGGGCTGCAGCACCCCTCCTCCCCGGGGCTGGGCCACTGGGAGAGCGGTCTGTGTGCTCAGTGGCCACGCTCAGGGGGGGTCTGTGAGCTACTGCTGAGCACACAATGGCCAGGCTGGCTGCATAAGCAGTCCCGGTCCAGATGTGTCCACCTGGCCCCAGTCAGTAAACTGGGTTCTCACCGGAACCTCTTTGAATGAATGTTGGGAGTCCAAGAAAGAGTCTGATAGCTTCGCGGGAAGATGTTCCAGTTCTTTCCAGCTACCTGTAAGGGGCCATTACAAGGCTGAGAATGTAGGCTGTCCTTCCCCAGGAAAAAAAAAAACCTTTTGGTATTTTGCATGCAAACAGAAAGAAAATAACAATAATGGTAATTATAACAGAAGCTGTTTTCCTGTATGCAACGGAAGAGTACCTTCGTGGTCTCTTTTCCTTAAGAATTCTGACAAAAGTTAAATGCCATCAGTTTCAAAGGCATGATATTTTAGGAACTGGGATCTGGCTGAAGGGCTTGGAGTGCTGCCATTAGCGCCTCGAGGTACAAAGACGCGTGAGGATGAGCATGGGGCTGTAGCTTGCCTGTGTCATTAAAAGTCCCGAAAAACTAGAATCCGTCTTTCGCTCTTCTCTGTAGGCATTTAAAATAGTCGTTTCCCCCTCCAAACAGACAACTTTTGAAAATTTACATATATTGGACATATAACATTGTATAATTTTAAGGTTAGTACATGTATATATTACGATATGAATGCCGCCCTAGTCAGAATTAGCACTTCTATCAAGTTACATAATTATTCCTTCTCGGTGAGCGGAATAATTAAGTTCTAGTCTCGTGAAAAGCTTGAATGTAATACTGCTGTCGACATTCACTACTCTGTGCATTAGATCTCTGGGGCGTATGTCGTTAAACTGGGTGTAAATTTGTGCCCTTAAACCTCATCTGCTCTCTCTCCCCCGCCCCCTCCCCCAGCCCCTGAAACCCACCATTTCACTCTGTTTTTACGAGGCTGGCTTTTTTAGATCCCACACAAAGGGACATCAGACTGCCCTTGTCTCTCTCTGACTCATTTCACTTAGCATAAGGTCTATCCATGTAGTCGCAAATGCCAGCATGTTCTTCTTCCTCAGGTCTTAATACTGTTTCACTGTGACGTGTCACCTCTTTTTCACCCGCTCACCCAGCGATGGGCACTGGGTTTCTTCCACCTCTTGGCCCTTGTGAAGAGAGTGAATGAACGTGGCACAGATCTCGCTGTGAGGTCCTCATTTCCTTTCCTTTGGGAACAGACCCAGAAGTGGAATTGTGGGCTACACGGTAGATACAGTTTTCATTCTGTGAGGAAGCTCCTCACTGTCTTCCATAGCGGCCGAACCAACCTCCATTCCCACCAACAATGCCCACAGGTCTCTCTTCTCCACACTCGCCAGCGCTTGTTACCTCTTCCCCGGGGACATCCGCCCCGCTGTCTTTTTTTTTTTATCTCTTTAGTTTTTACAGAAAGGAAGGGAGAGGGATAGAGAGTCAGCAACATCGATGAGAGAGAAACATCGATCGGCCGCCTCCTGCACACCCCCCACTGGGGATGTGCCCGCAGCCAAGGTTCATGCCCACGACCGGAATCGAACCTGGGACCTTTCAGTCTGCAGGCCGACGCTCTATCCACTGAGCCAAACCGGTTAGGGCTGAGACGCTATCTTAACATGGTTTTGATTTGCATTTCCCTGGTGATTAGTGATGTTCAGCATCTTTTATGTACCTGTTGGCCATTTGGATGTCTTGGACAATGAATTCAAATTAGTTAGTGATGGTTTTCACCATCAAACAATACATTCATTTACAAGTAGATTTAAAAAATAGTTCCAAGGCTCTTACATGCCACTTCTTCCTTTGTCCTTGAACTACGCCCAGGGGTGAAGAGTCCCTGCCTTCTGCACTGGGCATCCTTTCAAAACCAGGACAGAGAGGCGGGAGGTCACGTGTTGGCCAAACAATGTTTAGTGTTATACGGCTGACAGGCCGGTCAGTGATATGCGGACTAAGACAGATTGCTAAATATGTGGTCATTAACCGGATCTAATGAATAAAATGTTTACCACCCCTCCCCCTTTTCTCCTGTGTGTAGACCAGTGGTCAGCAAACTCCTTAGTCCACAGAGCCAAATACCAACAGGACAACGATTGACATTTCTTTGGAGAGCCACATTTTTTAAACTTAAACTTCTTCTAACGCCACTTCTTCAAAATAGACTTGCCCAGGCCGTGGTAGTTTGTGGAAGAGCCACACTCAAGGGGCCAAAGAGCCGCCTGTGGCTCGAGAGCCGCAGTTTGCCGACCCCAGGTGTAGACATTGGTTATGTTAATGCAGCATTTAGGATGGCTTAGCGCCTGTTGAGCTTTCTGCCTTCCCCATGCTCCACTCGGTTCTGGCTCAGCCACCGGGACAGCCACGTCCACACGCGCTTCTAACACATTTAACAACCCGGCTCTTCTCCTTCTGCAGCGGACAGGACAGGCGATGAGGACAGTCGCTGAAAACCAGGAGCGCTGTCGGCGTCACTGAGAACCGAGGCCGGCTCCATGGACGAGGCCGGTTTCTCAGAGCGTCAGGCTTCCAAGCAACGGGAGGACTTCCCTGACCGCGGGCCTTTCCTCCAGGCTAAGCTGCGCTCCGACCACGGTTTTTCCTCGGAAAACAGCATCCTGGGTGTCTCAGATCAAGGGCAATGCTGCCCCCCGACTCTTCACATCCCAGCGAAGGAAGGGGACCGGTCAAAGTCAGACCTCTCTGACCTTTCGGAAGAGGAGCTTTCAAAAGGCCACGGCAGTCGCTGTGAAACTCGCCCAGAGATCCCCAGTGAGGAAGGCCTACGTGAAGCCACGGTTAAAAGTATTATTTTGCATTATTTTAAGAGTTTTGCGCCAAAAGAACCAGGTCCAGAATTCACTGACCAGCTCGACCCCCCGGGGGAGGACGACACGGGCAGTGAGGCCGGCTGTCGCCCGCCCACGACAGCAGGAGACACCTCTGAGGTGGAAGAGCCAGCGGCTGCTGGACGCGGCAGCCTTCCGCAAAGTCCCACTTTCCCAACTAAATCCCAGAGCCCGAGCGATAAGCCAAAGGGCTGCCAGGAGCGGAGACTGCAGACGGAAAGCACAAGATCGGGCCCTGGGTTCAAATGCGGCCGGGGGCGTTACTGGTTCTCTGACTGCTCCAGCGGTGCCCCCCAAGTGAAGATCCTTAAAAATAATCCGATGGATAAACCAGACAAAGCAGCCAGCTCTTCACCTGAACTGAGAGCTGGGTTAGCTCTCGGGCAAGAAATTCCAGAAAGTAAGGTGAGGCCGGACCGTGCTGAGAAGGAAGAGCAGGAGAGGAAGACTGGGAACCCCCCACAGCAGACAGAGGTAAGGAAAGTTGCCTCTGGCCCTGGCCGGTGTGGCTCAGTGGACAGAGCGTCGGCCTGCGGACTGAAGGGTCCCAGGTTCGATTCCGGCCAAAGGCACTTACCGTGGTTGTGGGCACATCCCCAGTGGGGGTCATGTAGGAGACAACTGATGGGTGTTTCTCTCTCATCGGTGTTTCTAACTCTATCCCCCTTCCTTCCTCTCTGTAAAAAATCAATAAAACATATTAAGAGAGAGAGAGAGAGAGAGAGAGAGAGAGAGAGAGAGAGAGAGAGAGAGAAGTCGCCTCTGGAAACAGGCGGGGCCGCTGCTCTGCGCCAGAGCCGCGCTCTAGAAGGGGGCTGACACCCGTTCCGGTTCTGAGGCTCTTGTTCCGGTTCTGAGCGAGTCCTGCGGCCCCTCTCATGCCCAGTGGGCGCCCCAGGAGAGGGGTCAGGGGCTGGAACAACAGTAACACAGCACAGACTTCAATCCGAGTTCCCCCACCTGCAACCCGGCACGTGTCTGACCTGGAACTGAACCGCGACCTCCTGGCTCCTCGGCCGGCCCTCAGCCGCTGAGCCAGGCGGTCTGGCCCCTCCAGGTTGGAGAACTGGACTCTCTGGGTTCCACACCCCTCACGTCCCGCCGACATTCGTAACAGTCCATCGGTGGGACGGCACCGCTGAGCTCCCGGCACCGGCCTCTTTCCGGGCTCCGCGTGCTGTGAGCGCTGGGCAGCCCCCACGGCCGGCCACGCCGGACTGCACACTCCTCCAGCCGGGGCGCGCCGAAGGGGGCGTGTCCTGGTGAAAACCGATGCCTTGCCACACCTTATGGGACGTAATGCACACTGTTTTAGATTCTGCTCTGGGTGTGGCTGCCATGAGTGTGGTGTAGTGAGAGCAGCAGACCGGTGAGAAGGCCTCATGGGGCGTGTGGGCTAGTTTTAGGAGCAATGTCTGCGTGTTCCACAAAGAGCACCAGACACGACAGCACTAACAGCTAACGTGTCCTGGCTGCCTACCAGGTGCCTGAGTCTAAGTACTTAACATGGACTCCTCAGAAGCACCCCAGGAATAGGGTCTATGACTGTCCCCATTCGCCACTGATAACCTGAGGGTTAGGGTGATAAGTAATTGCGCCGGGCCACCCACAGATGAACGTCAGGGGTGATTCAGCCTTGATGCAACACGGGCTGCCTGGGGGACCAGAACCATCAGCCGTTCCGAATAATGGCTCCTTGATCGCTGTCACCAGTAACACTTCTTCTCCTTTAATTACGCAGGTGCAGCCTGCAGCACACAGCCACCGAGAACATCTCACAGGTACCAGCGTTTTTCCACCCCCTTTCATTTAGATACACGTTTAGGAAAACATGTTAAATAGCAAATGGTGGTGACTGCCACCAACTCCCATTTCAGGACTTAATAAACCTGCAGTGACCTTGAGATTCTTCTCTCTTCTGTAGGGACAAGATCTGGGACCCGCCTCTGGAAGCTGTTGTTGGCTTCTCAGAAAGACCCTTCCTCCACCCCCTCCATATTCCAGAGGATATCCCGCGGGAGAGAGATGTGCCAGAGGCTGAGAGAACAGACTGACCAGCTGAAGACTAAAGTAATGCCTTTAAAGACTATGACAGCAGATGTGACCAAATTCAAATGTAAGATGCCATGCCACTTATGAAATACTGCATTTTTTTCACTGCAGGTGCAAGAATTTTCCAGAAGCCTAGCACAGGACTCTCCCGGCCACGAGCAAGACGAGAGGCTGGTAAAAAGTCCTTCCTGGGGAATCAGACCGGGAAGGAACAAGACCCCCCCACACACACACACATACACACACACCGGGCCTTCTCTGCAGGCGCAGTGACGGGGCTCGGGTGGAAATTTTGTGGGGGGTTAAGGGCAGCAACCTTGTGTCCGTAGCCGAACGGCCCCCAGAGGCCTGGCCTTGGTCATACACGGATAACTCCCTAGAATGCTAAATCAAATTGAATTAAGGTCCTTAATAACATATTTCAAGCTTTTTATATGGAAACGAGTACAGAATTTTTAAAAAATATATTTTGTTGATTTTTTTACAGAGTGGAAGGGAGCGGGAAAGAGAGTTAGAAACATCGATGAGAAAGAAACATTGATCAGCTGTCTCTTGCACACCTCCTACTGGGGATGTGCCCGCAACCAAGCTACATTGAACGCAATTGAACCTGGGACCCTTCAGTCTGCAGGCCGACGCTCTATCCACTGAGCCAAACCGGTTAGGGCTGGTACAGAATTTTGATGTTTAATTTATGAGATTTCCTCTGTTCCCTTCAGCCATCTTCCCATCCCCCCACTCTCCTTCCCAAAGTTCTGAGGCTCAGGTCTCACTGATTATTTGAGGTCTGGGGCTTCGTGTTACAGGAACTAAAAGAGCTTAGAATTTCTTGATGTGTAGCTCTCTCTCTTTCTCAGGGGATCTATTACTTACGGCTGTTGGCTGTTTTCCTTCACCGGTTGCCCCATAATAAATCTGGGACCAGGACAGGTCTAAGAGACCAGCACACCAGCTGTTATAAAGGGTCTCGGAGCCCATCCAGAGTTGACGGGTCCCAGGGGGTGTAAGCTATAAGAATTACCAGGATCTGACAACTCAATATATAACACTTCGAACACTTAAAATTGATCCTGAAGCTGTGTCTCCAGATCAAAATCTTTGGGTTCCACATCCTTGCTGGCTGTAGTTAATCAAGTTCCTCATTTATGTTGTACCCACCACAGTCTTGTTCATCAGCGCCTGGCAATGGGGCAAAAAGCTGAGACGGTGAGGGCCAGAAATGTGCAAAGTGGAAGATGTAGTCTAGGCCCATGGTCAGCAAACTGTGGCTCGAGAGCCACATGTGGCTCTTTGGCCCCCTGAGTGTGGCTCTTCCACAAAATACCACAGCCTGGGCGAGTCTATTTTGAAGAAGTGGTGTTAGAAGAAGTTTAAAAAATCCTCTCTCATCCAACATTGTGGAACTGGTTGATACTGACAGCTTCATTCAAAGTTGTTAGCCTTCCCAAATTCCTGATTTCACTCGGGGCTTCACACTCTGCCCAGCTCCCAAGCTAGACCCCTGATCACTGACTGTGAGATTTATAGAATCAGCGGCCTGGTAGGAACTAGGTAGCCTGCTCCGATGGAGTAATCGAGGAGAGTTCAATAAGGCATCATTTAACAACAGTGTGGGCACGGTTAAGGGACAGGAAGAACAGATACTCCAGCCCAAGGGGAGTAGCTGTAGGTGTAGGAGTAGCGGACAAGCTCTGTGGCTTTTGGTAGAGACACAGATGGTCCATGATGATACAGGCAGGAGAAAATCAGGGAAACAAAGACCCCTACCTCATCCTTCTTCAGTTCTTCCCTCCTGTTGACACCGTCCATGGAAGGTCAGCCTCCCGAGTGGCACGGAGAAGGATGGAGAATGGATCTGTGGGGAGAAATGGAAAATATTTACCACACTTGCTTTTCTTTATACCCAATAGCTAATATGTTTCCAAACTTCTTTATCCATTGTTAATAACAATAATGATAGCTACCCACTATTATGTACTGTGCTCCTGGCACTAAGCATTAGCTCACTTAATTTTCACAATATGAAAAAATTGAAGTTTAGAGTTCAAGTTCACTAAAATCATATACAATTAGTAGGGGACAGAATCTGAACTTGAACCCTGGCGGTCTGATCCTTTAACTCCATGATGCTATTTTCCTGCCCTGGGGAATCTCTCTCCAATTGACCCTTTCCTCTCCATTTTCATGACTGCTGCCTGGTCCAGTCCCTCCTGGGCACCCTTCAAGCCTAACTTCAGTCTCGCCTCTGCCACTAAGCCATGGCAAAGCACTCCAATCCGGCCTAGGGCCAGATGTAGACAGTAATTGGGGAATGTTTAGCGACTGGGACTGGAGGGCTAAAGTCTCTACACTGCCAGACAAGACCCTGACCTGAATGGTTTACGCCTGCACCCGCGTGAGGCTGCATGTGGTGACGTGGCGGCATCTGGAAGATCCATTCCCAGCTGGGGGCTCAACTTCCAGCTGTTCCTTCCCCATCTCACCCTCTACATGCCACAGACTCAAAGCCAGGTCCTCAAAGCTCAGTCCCCTTGTAAGGTCCCTGTGGCATCAGACATACGCCCAAGAGCTCCACTTTCCTCCTCATAAAACCGGGGTAACAAAATCTACTTTGCAACATCTACAGCACCGGTGAGTAAATTAGGTAAGAAAAGGAATGGGCCGAAACTGGTTTGGCTCAGTGGACAGAGCATCGGCCTTCGAACTGAAGGGTCCCGGGATTGATTCTGGTCAAGGGCATGTACCTTGGTTGCTGGCACATCCCCAGTAGGGAGGTGTGCAAGAGGCAGCTGGTCTATGTTTCTCATCCATGTTTCTGACTTTCTATCCCTCTCCCTTCCTCTCTGTGGAAAATCAATGATATATATTTTTAAAAAGAAGAAAAGGAACGAACGTGTCCTAGAAGCTAAAGGTCACTCTGCAGATGCACAGGGTTACAACGTCCCACCAAGAGGCTCTGCGTGGGTTCTGGGAGAGAAATCAGAACACTGAGCTTTCCAGCCATGTGCTGCGAGTGAGGGTGGCATGTGGAGAAGGCCCCTATCTGATTTTAGATGTCACACTCCAAAACAAAACAATGGCCCGGAGAAGGATGACGGCTCCGCTTGACATGGCTGTAGGGCACGCCCTCCTGGGCTTGGGGAAAATGGCTCCATGCTCAGGGGGTTACATGTGAATGACGCCAGGGTCTTCTCCGCCACAGGAGCTGGAGAAGCTGCAGGTGCATCCGGAACTGCTGAAGCCGGAGTTTGTGGCTGAGGAGCAGCTGACTTTGGAGCAGCAAGCCCACCAGCCTAAATCCCCAGCTGTCAGCGATTTTGACCCCAAAAGGTCAGGTTTCAACTGTGAGAGGTGGAGGCTTCCAGAAGAGATCTCCTTCAGGTGGGACTAGGATGTGGCTGCTGGTTCAGTGTCTCAGAGCCACGAAAGGCCCAGAAAGGTCTAGGGCCAGTAAGAGCCCTGCCACCAATGAGTAGGTGTCACCGCATGCGAAGGACAATGAGGAATTCCTGCCACATGAAGATCCCGTGCCAGGTGGTGACCAGAGGGGGTGTCCAGAATGAACAGCTGTCTCCTGGCTGAGATAATGTGCCGCCATTTTGCATTTCATGCGATGGCATTATAATTGGTACTGAGACCCAGAAGAGCACAAGAACACCTAGAGGGACTCACAGTCTAACGCAGAGGCCCCCCACCTTTCCACACTCCTCTGTCCTCTCCCTCGCCCCCTTGCCCTTATTTCTCCCGCCTGGTTCTTCTGTACCTCTCCCCACCATTTCTCCCCCGCCACCCCCAGTCTTTCTTCCTCCTCTTCTTTCTCATCCACAGACCATTTCAAAGGGGCAGTGGGCAGGAGAGGACCGTTGTCAGGTTGGTTAATGTTGGGGTAAGGGACCCACAAATCCTGATAACGGGAAAATGTTAAAACTTAAGTGATTCCTGAGCAAATCCACATTAGAATCTTGGATGCATGCTTACACCGAAGTTTCCAAATGGCCATTTCTATGGCACCACAACCCTCGTTCCAATCCAAATAGCTTTAAGGTGAGTTCCAGGAATCAAGGCTGGGATTGTTTCCATATAATTTCCTGCTACGAATTAAAAGAATCCATTCAGTGGACATCATATTCTTAAGGTCAGCTCTTTCTATTCATAGCATTTTAACACAAATCATTCTTGATGCCAAAATAGTTTAATGGTTTATATTTTCACACTTGCAACCCCGAGGCAATTTTACTTTTTCAAAATGAATGAAACCTCTGTCTACTGTTATTTCAATACCAACTAATTAGACAGCCAAGATACGGTTTTCATATTGATTTTCCCCCCAAAGCCTTCTTTTTTCAAAACAAAGATCTCCATGTATCTTCTCTATTTGTTTAAGAACGAAAAGAGCAAGGATATTTATTTTTCCAAGGAATCCCACTTGTTGGCAGGGGTTTTAAAGACAGGCTTCTGTGTGCTTGAAGTCTAAAGGTATGCAATCCAGGCCTTATTTATATCCCAGTTCCGCCCACACTGCCCGGCCCCAGCATAAACCAACAGAGTTCCAGCTGCACCTACATCCCGCACAGGAGAAGCCCCGTAAACAGTCCCACCACCTCGGGCACAGGAAGCTGCTGGGTCCCAGGCGGGTCCTCCTGCTCTCACATGGGTGTAACCCTGTGGTCGGCAAACTGCAGCTCGTGAGCCTCGGTTTGCCGCTCTGTTGACTGAGTTTGCTGACCACTGGTATAATCTGTCAATGAGCAGAACCCCATGCAACCCTAGAGGGGCTGGTATGTCGAGAACCGTCTGAGCCCTGAGACCAAAGGCCACTGCAGATAGCTTTTCCTGCGGGGGAAAGAATTCTGCAGATTCACTGGCTGATCGCTTGTTGAAGTCAACTGTTGCCCTCTTATGAAAACCTTATTATTTTGCCTTTAAAAGGTGAGATGCAAAAATAACTGTTTGGATTTCATGCATCTCATTTGTTAGGATGTTGTCTGGAAGTTGTTTGAATTTTTCACACACACCAACACCTGAAACCGAGAGGCCCAGAAATGGGGTTCTATCTCCATCAAGCCCCGATGTTCTCTTTGGCTTCGCAGAAAAGATAACACATTCCTTCACAAATATCTTTGCTCCGCCTCCAAGTCTGCATATTTTCACACCCGCCCCCCTTTCCTCCTCCGCTCACTTCCTGGCCTCTCCAGCCCCATCTCTTCCCTCAACCTGTGGCCGGTTCAGCGTTTCTCTTCCTTCAGAGATGCTCAGTCTCTCCTCATCCGCTCTTCATTGTCTTCTGCCTGCCAGGGCAGAACACAGTTTCGCATATTTGATTTGATTATCAACATGGCTTTTCATGCTGACATCTTAGTCCTCCCACTTACAGAATACATTTCCCACTGGTGGAGAAAGCCAAGTGACCATGTACAGAATCTCCATGGGTAACGGGACGGGTCAGTTCCATCCCACTGACCCAGGTATCCACTCCTACGTTAACCGCGTTGTAAATCCCTGGAGTTTAGTGTGTATTTTGAATCATTTCCTCCTGTTTAAACTTTCTTTAGCTATTCTTGCAGTCTCTTATTAAAACTTTATAATCAGCTCACCAGATGTCCTTAATAAAATTCCATTAGAATTTTGTTCAGGAGCGTGTTGAATTTACAGATTAGTTTGGGAGGAGTTAAAACCTTTGCAGTGAGTATTTGGGTCCAGGAGCTTGTTTTCTTCATGTAGATTTGACACTTTTTTTAAATTTGTTAAAATTGAGACATTGGAAGCATAGCTAGATTAAGTGATTTGCCTGAGGATGCACAGCCAATGGAGAGCAAGATAGGGATCAGAGCCAGGCCTTTGGAGTGAAACTGGAACAGGATGCCCGTCAGAGCGGTTGTCCATGATGGGTCCTTTCTGAGGACAGACCATTTAATAACATAGGTCAATGCCATGTTCAAGACCTGCTGTTACTAGTTAGAATGTTGACTGCATACCCCATACGATGTCTTCTGTTTATTTAGAAAAGCGGAAGGTGAAGTCTCCAGGTTGGAGATGCTACTGGAAGATGTTGAAGGGAAGGCTGATGAAGGCAAACACACTTCAGCTGGCTCTCTTCCCGAGAGTTCGCCAACCCGCCCGGGTGACCTGCCATCCGCCTCCTCCCCACCCTCCGATGAGGTAATGCATAAGCTATCGCCCAATTGCATGCCAGGAAACACGGTTCCGGTGCATTTATAGAATACCCATTCATGGAACTACAAAATTCTCCTTTAATATTTCATGAAAATTTAACTTCCCGAAGTGCCATGAATCATATTATTTTCAATGGAACCAGCTTGCAAAAACTAGAAGCTATTTCAAGTGTTGGTTTTTAAAATCTCTTATTGGTTTAGGCTGCAACAATGCAGGTTAAACCAATGAACTGCTGAAGAGCTATTTCTTCTGGACAGAGAGTAACATTTTTGGGGATCGTGCCTGGAAGAAATAATTTTTCTTTTTAATAACTTTGTACTCTTCTAAATGAGAACGACACTCTCAGTGCAAGAACTATTTCCATGAGTCCACATCTGATTTTTTCCTCTCAGCTAAATTCTTTTGGATTGTCTAAAGATGCAATGTCAGGAATTCCAATCCATCACCATGGTCTTTCTAAACTTTTTTTTTTTTTTGTAGCCTCAACTATTAGAGCCTTTCAGACTAAATTCTGAGAAACTGAATTGTCTGATAATTGCCTGATTTGATTCTTTGGTTTCAGTCGGTATGTGAAGATACAGCCTGCGCTGACATTCGAAAGTTGACTAGGTTTTTGTCGGGAGTCAAGGACACCATGTTGAGCATCATACACAGTGGTGGGGCAAAAATAGGTTTACAGTTGTGAGTATTGTGAAGCACAGAGCTTATTCTTGTATTATTATGTATTTTTTATTGTTTTAATTTCCGAAGGAACATTGTAAACCTTTTGCCCCACCCTGTACAAATGTTAGCCTTTCCAACGAAGTGTGTTCACATCCTCCAAACACCTAGCTTCCTGGCAAAATCTCATTCCTTTTAAGGCCCAGCTTCAGAGTTAGGCCAGACCACTGGGAACACAGTAAGCGCAAATACAGTTCAGTGTTGAGATTCTGAGTACACACAGTGCTCTAAGCGGCAGGACTGTGGTTAAGAACACAGCATGCGGGGAAGGGGCACAAATCCCAGGCCTGTGTGTTACTTGTGACGCTGGGTGACCCGGTCATGTCGCTTAAATGCTCTGAGCCTCAGGTCAATCATCGTTAAAATGGGAACACGGGCCCAGCGTGGTGGAAGGAGTACGAGGCCGCGGGCGAAGCACCTGGCACAGGGGCAGTCAACAACTGCTTTCGTCTTAGTCACGAGAAAACACTGAAACCTTCCCCAAAACTAATGGGCAGAAGAGGTGAACTAAAAAGTAGCAAGTAGGAAATACAACTAATAAGCAGGCACCCGGGACACGCTTGTCCCTTTAACAGCAGCGGAAATGCTCATGAGCGCAGGTGCCGCCCCTAATTAGGTCACCAAAAGCATTTCCACCCATCACTCCCCGCGGAGGAAGGTGTGGCCACCGAGTGGCCCGCATTGTCGGTGGCTGTGTAATTGCCGCCGCGGTGGGAAGCCATTTGGCAGTTCCTGTCATCACACAAACACGTTGGCGGCCTCTGGCCCAGACGCTTCCGAAGGAAGTCATTCAAACAGGAAAAGGCGCTGAGAGCACAGCGCCGCTGGTCACGGGAGCACAGCGGGGCGGGCGGGGAGCGCCCAGCCTCACGGCCGCGGGGGCCCCGGAAATCACTGCGTGTCCCCCGCCAAGGCAGTAGGGTGAGCTAACGTTTGACCGAGTGTAACAGGCTAATTTTTAAGTTGGTAATTCTGTATGGCCCTCGGATGACGTTAGAAATATCCAGGAAGAAAAGGTTTCCCTCCCCAGAAGAGGGTAAAACCACAATAAGAAATACAGGCAGGGTGGTGTCAGCCCTCTCAGGCCAGTAATGCCACTTTTTTTTGGGGGGAGGGGGGTTAATTCCCTAAACCTTCTTTTAATTATTTTTAAAAAATATTTTTATTGATTTTTTTTTTTTTACAGAGAGGGATAAAAGTCAGAAACATCGATGAGAGAGAAACATCGATCAGCTGCCAAGGTCCATGCCCTTGACCGGAATCCGACCTGGGACCCTTGAGTCCGCAGGCCGCCGCTCTCTCCGCGGAGCCACACCGGTTTCGGCTAATGCCCAGGGGACTGTATTTCTTTGGAGAAGCTTCCAGAGCTCCACTAAGCGGATGGCGGCTGGAGAGGTTTAACATGAGCTTCTCACGTCTGTCCGTCCGCTGGTGGAGGTCGGGGTGATGTGACACCAAAGGACACGAGAAAGGGGAGAGCACCCTCTGGCCTGTACAGAAGCCTTAAAAGCCGCTTGGGGAGGGAGGAGGGCAGTGTGCTGGGTCCAAGGCTCTCTCTCTGAGGCCGGCCTCCAGCACAGCCCACTGAGGGAGGAGTGGGACCGGCGGCCTGCGGTGGCCAGCGGCCAGCCGGGCAGAGCCGTGCGTGAGTGTGAGCTGCCAGGACGTGGGCCACTTCCGGGGCACAGCGCGTGTGTGCTGTGTGTGCAGGACCCCCGCCACGCCTCCGCCTCCGGAAGGCAGCGCCGTGCAGAGACAACCGGCTGCAGCTGTGCCTCCTGCCACCGGGTGCTGCAATGGTGAGGGCCTCCGGCCACCGAGCTGCGGGGGGGGGGGGGGGGGGGGGGGAGGGAGGGGGGCCGGGCTGGGACCATGCCTTCAGTGAGCGTGGGCGTCCGCCCGCTGACCGGCCGCCAGAGCCGCTGGCCGGGCTACAGAACCGCAGGCCTCGGGGCTGGGCACACGGCCCTGTGGCTGTGGTTCTCCCCTGGGGACGGCATCAAAGTCGCCGGGCAGATGTTTCAGTCATGCACACGCCTCGGCCCCACCCGCTGGCACATCCTTGCCGGGGTGGAGCCTGGGAGGGATTCCTGCGGCGTCTCCCGGTGACCCTGATGGGCCCCGGCCCCGGGTGAGCACCGCGGCTACGGCTCGCGGAGGGGGGTCTGTGCTGAGGGCTCTGCACAGTGCCAGCGCGAGAGTGTTACACACGCTGTCACCAGCTCCCCCCACTCCCCTGGGTGAGGGAAATCCCCTGCTGGGTGCCCCCTCTGCTCCCTGGTCCCCCCAGAAACAAAACGCATCCCACATCTCAGGGCTTCCTTCTCCCCATTACACAGCGTGAAATCTTCAAGTTATAGATCGTGTATACAGCTGGAACCGGTTTGGCTCCGTGGCTAGAGCGTCACCCTGCGGACTCAAGGGTCCTGGGTTCGATTCCGGTCAAGGGTTCGATTCTGGTCAAGGGCATGTGCCTTGGTTTCGAGCACATCCCCAGTTGGGGGTGTGCAGGAGGCAGCTGATCGATGTTTCTCTCTCATCGATGTTTCTGACTTTCTATCCCCCTTCCTCTCTGTGAAAAATCAATAAAAAATAGTTTTGAAAAACCGTGTACACAGATATAAAACCCTACACAGACCTCTGTAACGCTTTGGGAATGCTCCTTGGAGCAGCTGTCGGCCCATGTGAGTTCAGCATCATTATCTTCCATGGCCGGGCCAGAGCCCGGCTGATTTACCTGGGGAAGGTCGGGAGCCAGGAGGGCAGAGCTGTTTGGCAGCCGCTGTTACAGGCACGCCGAGGGCTGACAGCCGCGGATGAGGAGTCTGACAGTCTGGGGTTTCCTGAGAGAAAGCATTCCCACACTCTTCATAAGTGTTCCATTGAGTTTATTACACACCCCCACCCCCCCGACCCCCCCCCCCCCGACCCCGCCGCAAGGAAAACAGCAGGGCCTTTGTGCTGACATGTGCTGGTGTCAGCTGGTGTGGCTCAGGACTTTACCCACCACGTCTGTCATCAGCTCTGGCTCTAAACACAAGGGGCACCGATGTGCTTACTCCCCGAGTCATCCCAGCCACTGTTTCTATTTATTGAATTAAACCTAGACTCTGAATTTGTTTTAGGTTTTATTAAGTATAAAAATTTTTTATCCTTAAAGAATATTTTCACCAAGGATTCAAGGTACTAAATGTGTCTCTTCCAAATTCCTAGCGTAGGCCCGGAGGAACCAGTGTTCTAAATAGACTTTTCTGTGATGGACAAGAGGGAGAGAAAAGCACAGCCAAGTATAAAATCAGACCTAACGGTGAGCCTACTGCTGGGGAGCGAGGAGACAGACATGACTGCAACCTTGGTCAACACCACAACAGTCCCTGAGGAATGAACTGACACAGGGCTATCTGCTTTCAGAGGACGGGCTCTCTCAGGGGTGTGCGTTCTTTGTAAAGCCGGCTGAGGGACAGGATGCTTGCAGGGTGTGTGCAGGGTGGTGTGTATGTACGATGCTTGCAGGGTGTGTGCAGGGTGGTGTGTGTGCACGATGTCTGCAGGGTGTGTGCAGGGTGGTGTGTGTGCACCATGCTTGCAGGGTGTGTGCAGGGTGGTGTGTGTGCACCATGCTTGCAGGGTGTGTGCAGGGTGGTGTGTGTGCACGATGTCTGCGGGGGGTGTGCAGGGTGGTGTGTGTGCACCATGCTTGCAGGGTGTGTGCAGGGTGGTGTGTGTGCACCATGCTTGCAGGGTGTGTGCAGGGTGGTGTGTGTGCACGATGTCTGCAGGGTGTGTGCAGGGTGGTGTGTGTGCACCATGCTTGCAGGGTGTGTGCAGGGTGGTGTGTGTGCACCATGCTTGCAGGGTGTGTGCAGGGTGGTGTGTGTGCACGATGTCTGCAGGGTGTGTGCAGGGTGAAGTGTATGCACGATGCTTGCAGGGTGTGTGCAGGGTGAAGTGTATGCACGCAGGTAAATGACATAGATGCTGCATGCAAACGTTCATCCCTTTGTGTTGTTTCTGCGGCGGGACCAGATTTAAGCCACGAAAACTATCTTCTCAAGTAGTTGCCCTGTGCTGTTACATGTGGCAGGAAGATTTCAGCGTACAGAGACGCTTAAGAGGCAGAAAAATAAAGTCATGTTGGACTGAACTCACTTGAGTTAGTTCCAAGTTTCCCACTTCGGAGAGCAGATGTTAAAGGCCCCAGAGGAGGGGTGGAGAGGGAAAACGGGGTGTGGGGAAGTGTGACTCAGGAGGAAGGCGTGTTTTTCCAAGAGGAAGGGAGAGCCTTGGTTTCCCAGCCCCAACCCCACCGGCACAGCGAGGCCCGCGCGCAGCACGTGCCAAGCAGCGCCCTCCCCTGGGCATCGCTCTCAGTCTTGCCTGGCCCGCTCCGTCCAGGACCCTTGGGCCTGGTGCCTCCACACGGAGAATGGGCCCTCCCGGGGCTATTCCCGGGCCCAGGGGCTGAGTGAAGGCCTTAAGGCTCTAAGTTTAAGGTACTTCTGTCTGATCAAGCTGTGTTTAAGCACTGGTCATTACACCTGGTTTTCATTTCTCCATTAAGTAACATATATAACATACTTAAGGTACATTTAAGATAATCACATTTCTACATTAATTAATAAAGGCAAAAAAAAAAAAAGAGCCGTTAGTGGGATTCCATTGGAGGAGTGAGGCTTTCTGTGCAGGAGGGAGACTGAAGCAACAGGCCAGAGGAGCAGCGGGTAAATGACGATGGTGGCATCTTCCCGATGCCCCCTGGTGGCCTGGGCAGGTGAAATTAAGCTCAGATGTCCCCAGCCTCTAGACCCATAGAAACCTGGGGAAAATCCCCTTTATGGACTCCCGGGCTACAGTCAGTTTGCACCCAGGGCGGCATTCAGCGTGGCTTCCTCCCCCGATAAGAACTGATTCTGAAACATGAATATGAAAAAAACTCCAAATTTTATCATTCCAAACCTTAAATTTCTATAGTATGTATGTATGATGATTAGATATTAGCCTCTGGGGAACAAACAGATTCACTTAAAAAAAAAAATATATATATATATATTTCCTCTTAAGAAAAATATATTGTTGGTTTCAGAGATAAAGGGAAAGGGAAGGAGACAAACACCAATGATGAGAACCATGGATCGGCTGCCTCCTGCATGTCCCCTACTAGAGATGGAGCCTGCAGCCCGGGCGTGTGCCCTTGACCGGAACTGAACCCACACCCTTCAGTCCGCTGGCTGACACTCTATCCACTGAGCCACACCAGCTAAGGCCAAACAAATTCACTTTTCATGTTTGGAAACTCTGTCCTTATCAGGCTAAACCGCACCGGGTACTTCTCCTGGGGAAGCTCACACACAGGCCGAGGGGACCCCTGGGCGGGCGACGTGCCCCTGCTGCCCTGGCCAGGCTGACATAAGAAACACAGCTTGTCACCTTGACCACTGCGCTCACGGTCTCCGTTCGAATCTACCGACGGCTCACGAATCTCTGCACTTTTCAGGAAGCAAGAGCCGGAGAAGAAAGGCCCCGGGAGGACCAGCGCCGGAGGGCTGCCCACGGCCCTGCAGAAGGCACCGCATCCAGACTCGCTGCTCAGTAAGTGGAGGGCCCGGGGCTGCGGGGGCTCAGTCTTCAAGGCCCCTCTCTGTGGGGTGTGCTCATGGTGTGCGCCGGCTCGCCACTGGCCACTCCACATAGCACTGCCGAGGCTGCGGTGTTGCACGGTTTTGCTTTTCAATAGAAAGGATTAGGAACTAAATGGTTTAAGAGGTGTAGGCAAGCAGGTGAACGTGCCAACACCTGTTTCTGGCCGGCACTGCAGGACTGCATGGACTCGGTCCCCGGTGGCCTCAGGGGTGCGTCCCCCTGCCCAGCATGACACACGTGTGCACCTGTAAGCTTCCCGCCGCGCGAGAGCCGCTGCCCACTTGTCCACGCACGTGTCAGAGAAACAGTCAGGGCTGGGAGGAGACCGAGAGCACAGGGCATGGGGCGCAGTGGGTTTAGTCCCAGGAGCCTTCCCCGGTGCCAACGGATGCGGACAGAACGCACCCTCTGGCAGCTCTGCCCCGGGGTGGGGAAGAGGCGGGGCCGGGCCTGCCTGCCCAGGCAGCCCCTGAGTGTGACAGTCACCCCCCCCGCCCCGAGCCTCAGCCACCCCTTTACACACGAGGAGCCGGAGCCAGAGAGCAAACAAGGACTGCGTGCCGAGCGCTTGCCTCCATCCTGCCTGCCGGCCGAAGGCCGGTCCCCCCCCGCTGTCCTGTCACACGCTCCTCGTGGCGGCTGTTCTCTGTAGATGATGTCTTTCGTGAGAATGGACATAGGTGCCGCTGACTGAACACTTACTCTATCGGGAGCTGTAACAGAGCTTTTCAAAGGGGGTCCCTGGGGCCCTTAAGGGACCACGAGGTCCTCTCCTTTCTACCACACTGTACCCGGTATCCGGTGCCAGGCCAACATTGCAGCTGATTGAGTGGAGCTGCAGCTATGAAACCCGGCCGTCTTCTGCGCACCCAGATATTCAAGATCTTTACCAAGACACAGCATATGCCAGTCTTCTGTCTTCAGAAAGTTGGCTTTGGTTAAAAAGATGCTCTGCTAATATGAAAGGGATTGTTGTCATTTTAAATGGTACCATAAGTAAGATGGTCCGATTACTCGGGGGGCCAAGTCCTCACAGGCCCACCTGCTCCGCACACTTTACTAAGCACCCGGAGTTCTGGGCAAATGGAGGCTCTCATCAGAACACCTCTCCGCTGTCAGGAAGGGACCCTGGCTGTCAGTCCTGGGCAGGCAACTCCCCTGGGTAACGGCGGGGAAGGTAAGTACCGGGGTGTCTAGTGCAGAGCTGGCTCGGTTAGAGCTCTGCTCCCCACACCACACTGTGTGACTGGGATCGAGACTCACCCCTCCTTTGTGTAACCTGGGTTTCTTGGGGTCCCGATACAGGACCCAGCGGCTCTTCTCCCCGCGCGGGGCTGCAGAGCAACCGATGCGAGACCTGCGGCACCAGGGCCCCCACCTGCCCCCGAGGCGGCCGCAAAGCACCCCTTAAAGGTCAGGGCGACCAGGGAGCCCCCGGAGAGGTCCGAAGTGGGGACAGCTGTTGTTCCCAGGCAGTGAGTTATATTTTTAACCTTTCCCTTTTAGAATTTCATTACAGATACGACACCCCGGGACAGAGTTACCTCCATCATAGTGAAGGAAGACCCTTTGTCCAGCTCCGCTTTTTATATGGAAGTAAAAGTTCTCCACCTTGTAAGTACGCCTCCTCTGTGACCCCGTCTTTGTGACCTGCCCAGTCTCCCTCCCAGGCCTGGGAGACCCGCACTGCTCCTTCCTCCCCTGTCGCCACGCCGGAGGGGAGCGGAGCCTCGCTGCTGGAGACCAGTGGGTGAGACAGGAGACCTGGAGGGAGAAAGAGGGGAGGGTGGAGGACAGAGGAGGAGGAGGAGGGTGACTTTAACCACGCATCTTCTGTTTAGTCTCTGTTTTCTAGAACTGGCCTAGTGGCTTAATTTCTGACTCTTAGAACCCTTGCTCCTAAAGTCAGGGGTGGGGGGAAGGCTTCAGGAATCCAATTGGGCCGAGCTCTGGAAGATACTCCCCCTCCCCCTTCAGACAAAGCCGCTGAGCCCAGAAAAGTGAGCCACGTGCCCCGCCGCACAGCTAACCCAGGGAACCTGGACTCCTGGCCTCTGGTCTGCTGATAATCCCTTTTAAAAATGGAATTTCTTTCCTGAATTATCTGACTTCAGAACACTTGATACAAAGTTCGTTGTTTCCTGTGTTCCCCAATTTTCTAAGTAAATTTTTATCAAATGTTTCATTCACATAGAGAAGTTCAGAAAATGATACCCACATATCTATGATTTGGGGATCGTTTCTGATGCTCTGAATTTAATCAGAATCAACATTTTCCAGCGTATTCAAAACCAAACTGGATCTGTCCCCAGAGAGCAAATTCAAAATCTTCTCAAGATGAGCGTCAGCCCAAACCGGGGGAGTAAGTATCACTTTCTTATTAGCGATGACGACAAGAATGGCTGCCCATTGGTTGGGTGCATACTATGTGCTTAATGCATCCAATTTCCTCTCCAGTCCTTGCTCTACAAGATCCCAAGCAGTAGAGCTGGATTCAAACTGAGGTCTGGCTGAGCTGTCAATCTTTCATTTGTTCACTCACCACACTGTCTGAGTGTCCGCGGCAGGCGTGTGCCAGCTGCTGAACACAGTGACAACGTGGACTCGCCCTGCCCTCGTGCAGCTCGCTTTATGGGAAGAGGAGGCTGTGTGAGTGCCAAGAAGGGGGTCACTCCAAGTGCTATTATTTAATACTAGAGGCCCGCTGCACGATATTTGTGCAAGAATAGGCCCCTGGCTTCACTCCCAGCCGCCCAGGAGCCAGGAAGTCCCAGCTCCTCTGCCGCTTGGGAGCTGGCACATCCCCACTCCCGGGCTGCCCAGAGCTGGCAAGTCCTCGCTTCTGTCTGGAGCACCAACTCCAGTAGCTCCCTCCACAGCCCCCCTTCCCCTCATAACAGGCTTCACACCACTTGTGCCTGCATATGCAAATTAAACCCCATCTTTATTGGATTGATTTGCATACTCACTCTGATTGGCTGTGGGCGTAGTGGAGTGATGGTTAATTTGCATGTTCCTCTTTTATTAGATAAGATTAGGTAAGATGGGGGTTCAGGGAAGCTCAACTCCAAAAATTAAATACGAATGAACTAGTAAGTGGAAGGGGGTGGGGGGGGGAGAGAACCTTCCAGTCTAAGTGAGCTTCCGATGTGGAAGGCCCTGTTGTGGGAACTGCCTTTCTCTGAAGCTCGGCTGCGGTCATCCACCAGGGCACTGTGACAGCTGCAACCGCGGAGGGTGCCGGCCTCCACACCAGACCCAGGGCGCCCTGCACCCCAGAGCTGAGGGCGACGCTTCACACAGGTATCCATGTGCTTTTGCCTTCCAGAAAAAACCTTCAGGCTCCCACGACCTCCAGTTCAGACCTGGCTACATCCTCACCCCATTTCCACGCTGGCAGGGTTTCCGGAAGCAAATCTTTAAGCGACGTTAGCAGTGACGAAGAAACGAAAGCTGAGGTGAGGACTCAGAAAAACATTCTAGAATCCTTGCCGCTTGTAAGTTTGGTCTGGCTGACCACAAAATTGATGGCTTCTACATTACTGCGGTGTGGGGCACCCAGAAACGCTCTGCTAAAAACAGTGTGCGCTCAGCACTGACATAGAGACCCCGGGCCTCAGCAGCCATGTGGTGTGCGCTCCTCCTAACCTGTCCCACCGACACTGGGCTTCCAGCTGCGAGCCCCTCTTTCTCCAACCCGAAACTCGGATCGCAGGCCGCTTCCCAACGCCTGTGCACGCATGCGTGGTATCCCTGCCCTGTCAGTGGTCATGTTCCCACGTCCCCTTCAGCGGCCCCGAGAGTTTCCCGTTGTCTCAGCCCTCTTTCTCGACAGCAGGGAAAGAGCCCAGCAGGTTTCTGACCGCACCCCCTGACTCATGCTCATCAGTCACGCGTCCGTCCTTTTTCTTTCCCCTGTCCTAAAAACACCTTCCACCTCCCACTAGTTTCCGAGGAAACCAACTCTCAAAAACAGACACAGACCTGGTGGAAAAAACAGACACAGACCGGGGGGAAAAACAGACACAGACCAGGGGGGAAAAATCAGACACAGACCGGGGGGGCGGGGGGGAATCAGACACAGACCGGGGGGGGGGAAATCAGACACAGACCGAGGGGGAAAATCAGACACAGACCGGGGGGGAAAAATCAGACACAGACCGGGGGGGGGGGGGAATCGGACACAGACCGGGGGGGAAAAACAGACACAGACCGGGGGGGAAAATCAGACACAGACCTGGTGGAAAAAACAGACACAGACCGGGGGGAAAAATCAGACACAGACCGGGGGGGAAAATCAGACACAGACCGGGGGGAAAAATCAGACACAGACCGGGGGGGAAAATTCGGACACAGACCGGGGGGAAAATCAGACACAGACCGGGGGGAAAATCAGACACAGACCGGGGGGAAAATCAGACACAGACCGGGGGGAAAATCAGACACAGACCGGGGGGAAAATCAGACACAGACCGGGGGGAAAAATCAGACACAGACCGGGGGGGGGGGGAAATCGGACACAGACCGGGGGGGGGGGGGGAATCAGACACAGACCTGGGGGGGAAAAACAGACACAGACCGGGGGGGAAAATCAGACACAGACCGGGGGGAAAAATCAGACACAGACCGGGGGGAAAAATCAGACACAGACCGGGGGGGAAAAATCGGACACAGACCGGGGGGGGAAAAACAGACACAGACCGGGGGGAAAAATCAGACACAGACCGGGGGGAAAAATCAGACACAGACCGGGGGGAAAAATCAGACACAGACCGGGGGGGGGAAATCGGACACAGACCGGGGGGGAAAAACAGACACAGACCGGGGGGGAAAATCAGACACAGACCTGGTGGAAAAAACAGACACAGACCGGGGGGAAAAATCAGACACAGACCGGGGGGGAAAATCAGACACAGACCGGGGGGAAAAATCAGACACAGACCGGGGGGAAAATCAGACACAGACCGGGGGGAAAATCAGACACAGACCGGGGGGAAAATCAGACACAGACCGGGGGGAAAAATCAGACACAGACCGGGGGGAAAATCAGACACAGACCGGGGGGAAAATCAGACACAGACCGGGGGGAAAAATCAGACACAGACCTGGTGGAAAATCAGACACAGACCGGGGGGGAAAATCAGACACAGACCGGGGGGGAAAATCAGACACAGACCAGGGGGGAAAATCAGACACAGACCGGGGGGGAAAATCAGACACAGACCGGGGGGGAAAATCAGACACAGACCAGGGGGGAAAATCAGACACAGACCAGGGGGGAAAATCAGACACAGACCGGGGGGGAAAATCAGACACAGACCGGGGGGGGGAAATCAGACACAGACCGGGGGGGGAAATCAGACACAGACCGGGGGGGGGGGGAAATCAGACACAGACCGGGGGGGAAAAATCAGACACAGACCGGGGGAAATCAGACACAGACCGGGGGGGGGAAATCAGACACAGACCGGGGGGGGGGAAATCAGACACAGACCAGGGGGGAAAAATCAGACACAGACCGGGGGGGAAAATCAGACACAGACCGGGGGGAAAAATCAGACACAGACCGGGGGGAAAAATCAGACACAGACCGGGGGGGTGGGGGGGAGCACTCCTAAGTGCACCTGGCAGTGTGTGATGACAGAGCTCCGTCCACAGGAACAGTGGCAAATGTGTGTGACTGAAACGTGCGCACTTGTCCTCCGCAGGGGTTAGCCGAGTCTCTGGACCACGCCCTGAGGACAGCAGCCGTTTTGAAAGACACGACTGATCAAATGATCAGAAATATTGCGGAAGATGTCGCCAAGCTACAGAGATGGAGGAGTCAACTGAAATACTAGTTTGATGCAAGGTGACGGGGGATTTGAGAAAAAAAGAAATGCAAAGAAAACTTAATCTTCCCCTCAAATCATTTTACTTATTTCACAATTTAGAAGGATAAATTTCTACAGAAAACACCCTAAGAAATGGGGAAGATAAAAGTACTTAAGTGAGAAAAAAAAGGACCTCTGATTCTTATACTCAAATCAACAAGTTTTTATTTTAAAATAAATCTGTTATTCTTAACTCATAAGAGAAGAGAAATTAAAATAAAATATAATTTTAGCTATTAGCATGGGGGAAAAAAGTTGAGCAGAAACTGGTTTGGCTTAGTGGATAGAGCGTCCGCCTGTGGATGAATGGTCCTGGGTTCGATTCCAGTCAAGGGCATGTACCTTGGTTGCGGGCACATCCCCGGTAGGGGGTGTGCAAGAGGCAGCTGATCGATGTTTCTCTCTCATTAATGTTTCTGACTTTTTATCCCTCTCCCTTCCTCTCTGTAAAAAAATCAATAAAATATATTTTTTAAAAAAAGAAAAAAAAAAGTTGGAAAACCCAGTGTGTGAGAATGGGGGAGACAGGTACTCTCAGGCACTGCTGCTGGAAGTATAAACTGGTGCAAATTCTATCAAACTCGACACCCACTTGACCTCGAGCAGCAATCCCACCACTAGCTGTTGACCTCACAGGTGACTCACCCCACAGGCCCTGGTGCGCGAGGGAGGCTGGCCATGTGGATGGGAACAGCCCCAACAGGAACTAATCTGAACCCCAATGCGGCCATTCGTAAACAGAGATGCCAGTCATACAGCTAATGCTCTGCAGCCAGTGAAAGAACGAGGTGGGTTAACCTTCAGGATAGCGTGAAGGGGGAAGCAAGATGCCTAATGATGCACATGTGTGTTCTTTTGCGTGTGGTTTTCAAAGGGCGCGCACACTTCTGGGAAGCACACAGAAACACTGAGTGGCCTCCAGAAAGTGGAACCGGGAGTTCTGCGGGGAAGTGGGGGGACTTCACATTTACTTTCTGTAGTTCTTACAAAATGCTCATAAATCACTTGGTTAAATAAAGATTACTTGAAGTCAGAAAGACACAAAAAGGACAGTCCTAGCTTGGGTTCATGACATTTGAGACAGAAGTGAAGACAATCCACTGTAACGGGGTGTACTCATCGGTTCTTCCCCAAAGCCTCCAGAAGTGGCTTCCCGCTGCGGGCTGAGCTGAGCTCAGTGGCAAGAGGGGCTGGCTCATTCCCACGGGGAGGGCTCTGCGGTGCCACGCAGCTGCTGTTTGTCCAGCTGGCTGCAGGAGGGGCTATTTTTAACTTTGGGGCTTGGAAATTCGTTTGGGTGCCTTGGGAGGGGGAGAGCGAGAGAGCAGAGGCCAGACTCGAGACTCCTCTGACTGTGTGGCCAAGCTCACTGTAGGCTGCAGCGCTGAGAGGAAGCGTGAAATCTGTTGGTCGTATTTTAAGAGGAAAAAAAAAAAAAGGAGCTTAAACTATATCTGTGCTGAGGGGCTTCTAGCTTCATCACAGACCTAAACTCATCACAGCTCGAGGACCTGTTTGTGTGCCACGCATCGCCATCCTGTCCCCCAGTTTAAAACCACACAACTCTCTGGCTTCGAGTGTTCTTAAGCGACCCATTGGTTCTTGACCTTTCTGGGGTCCACACCTCTTTGGGGTCCGATGAAACCTGTGGGGTCTCCCTCCCTATGCACCCCTTTCATGGAAACGCCATACATGAACAGGCTCCCAATTTTCACAAGCCCCTGGAACTCTGGTTAGAAAGCAGCTCCATCAATGACCTTCCTGACCCCTCAGGCGACCCTTTAGAGGAGCTTGCTGCCGCCATCACTTTTCATTTAAAAACACAACCCACCTCTGCTGTCCTTAGCCGTATTCTGGATGTGACTGCCCATCTCCGATGGCTGAGGGCATCGGGGGCAGCCGGCGCCATGTGAGTCAGCGGGGAACAGAAGTAGGGCAACCTCCCTCGGGCTTCTGCGGAAGTGCTACAGGCTCTGATGGGCAAAGACAATGTGAGATGCACTGATGCTGTAGCTCTGGCCGAGGCCTCCCTCACGCAACTTCTCTGCGCCAGTGAGAGGCCTCTCCTCCAGTCCCGCTGCGGGAATCAACGAGAAAAACAAGCTTGGTAAGCGAGTGATTGTGTCTCCAAATGCTGAGTCACAGGCTCAGGACTGCTGGGGGCAAGGGCGGTGCAGAGACACTTGGCACCCGCCGCAGCACAGAGGCCGCTGTGCCTGCTTCCTGCTCCAGGTGCCAGGACCAAGGCAGCCGGGTGAGGGACAGCCTGTAGAACACTGTCACCTCTTCCGGAGTCCCAGCCCTCACTTGAACTACAGAGTACACAAATGAGAACTCCTCCGTTTACGATTCATTCCTATTCAATCCCATTGTTAATAATTACTTAAAATAGCCGAAGCCGGTTTGGCTCAGTGGATAGAGCGTTGGCCTGCGGACTGAAGGGTCCCGGGTTCGATTCCGGTCAAGGGCATGTACCGGCTGCGGGCACATCCCCAGCGGGGGGCGTGCAAGAGGCAGCTGGTCGGTGTTTCTCTCTCATCGATGTTTCTGACTTTCTGTCCCTCTCTCTTCCTCTCTGTGAAAAATCAATAAAATATATTTAAAAAAAAAATAATTACTTAAAATAGACCTAATACATACTCAATCTGAATGTCTATACTTAATACCCAAATGTTTGGCAGTAAGACTTTGCTATAGAAGGCATTTCTTGCTCCTTGATTTTAAAGGAAATCGGCCTGGCGCTAGCTGGTTCGGCTCACGCATGGAGCAGCGGCCTGCAGACTGGAGGGTTCTGGGTTTGATCCCGGTCCAGGGTACGTGCCCAGTAGCGAGCTCGGTCCTCAGTGGGGGCTTGCGGGAGGCAGCTGATTGATGCCTCTTTCTCACCATTGATGTTTCTCTCCCTCCCCCTCCCTCTTGCTCTGAAACCAATAAAAATACATTTAAAAATGAAATGGGCCGGCACCCTGATGGGAGTCACGAGGAGTACCGGACACCCGCACCGCGGCTGAGGTCCGAGCCGTCGCACCCAGCAACTTAAACTGCCGGGACCTGGGCCCTTCGGACTTGAACCCGAGCATTTCCGTCATAAACTAATACTTTTCTTCATTCTTATGACTACGGCGGAGCAATGTGAACCCACTGTGCTTTGCAGACCAAGCACTCTTCAACAGGAAGCAAAACCGTGCCCCGGGGATCGTGAATGAACGTGTTAGCCGCAAGGACCGAAAGAGGTCGTCTTTTTCAGGGTCTTGGAATCAGAATCTGCACGTGCTAATTCTGGGGGCTCGAGACAGTGTCCACTGAGGCATGTAGGCGAGTTGACCTCTGATGTCTTCAAGTTCAGAGAGAGGTTTAGAAAACACGGGGTCTCTTCAACGCTAAGCCTGAAAAACACCTGCAGGGCAGGCTGCAAAGGCTCTCCCATCAGGACAAAAGAGCAACGTGATCACTGAGGGGCCAAGTGACCGACTCAACGGGCCAGTGTCTGCTGCTGTCACACCGGAGTTCCATCTGTCACAGGGCAAGGTGTCCGTCTAAACTCCGCCACTTCCGGTGAGTCTGCACAACTCCACTTTTAGCCTTTCGGGCCTGTGGGATGGGATGGAGAGGCATGCGGCAGAAAGCCAGGGGCTGAGATAATGTCTAGCATACATTCTCACACCAAAATCAATTCCAGATGGATGGGTTACCTGCAAAAAATAAAAGGAATACATCAAAATGTCCTAGAAGAAACAACGGGCGACTTAATAATCTCGGGTGCAAAGTTATTTCTGTGAACAACGTAAAAGTCAGACACCACCAAGGAAAAGTGATAGATTTATCTACATAAACATGAAAGACGGTGCATCTACCATATTTTAAATACTTTGAGCAGTTATGCTAAAAATTTACCTTACAGAAATGTTGTGGAAGTCTGCAATGAAGCATTATTTGTAAGAGCAAAACTGTGAAGATGAATGAAAGGTGAAATTGTGGTCCGTCACATGACAGAACACGAGGCCAGGTAAAGGACAGATTTAAAATAGATGTTTCCGTTGTGCAGCACGCACTTTGTGGGACGCACGGGACCCAGTTGGAATGTCTGTGAGGAGGATTCTCTGAAAGGTTGGTGGCCTAAGGGGACCTTGCCGAAGGAGGCAGCCCCTACCTTGACTTTTCCAAACAAGTCCGAGCCCCAGGGTGTTTTAAAGAGCCGACCTTGTAGAAACAGATGCTTTCTCAAAGATACTTACCTTGCTGATTGTTTCTAGAGGTTCATTTTAGTTCAAGCTGTTGTGACAATAAAATCCCACGAGGGCAAGCAAAGGACTGCTTTTTGCTTCTAAAGTAAGACAGTCCCTTAGCCCTCTCTGTCACCAAAACATGTGTCAGAGCAATCTGTCCACTCGTCGCACAGGGTCTGCTGCTCAGCCCAGCAGTACTTCATATATGTTGACACATGTTCCATTTGTGCAGACATATCCTTATATGGTCATGGGCCGCAGAATGATGTTGCAGTCAACAATGAACCACATATACATGGGACAGTGCTCCCATGAGATTATACTGGAGCTGAAAATTTGCCACTGCCTAGCACGGTGGTGGGCAAACTCATGAGCCAGCAGAGCCAAATATCAACAGTACAAAGACTGAAATTTCTTTTGAGAGCCAAATTTTTTAAACTAAAACTTCTTCTAATGCCACTTCTTCAAAATAGACTCGCCCAGGCCGTGCTATGTTGTGGAAGAGCCACACTCCAGGGGCCAAAGAGCTGCATGTGGCTTGCGAGCCGCAGTTTGCCGACCACGGGCCTAGGACTTCACAGCACAATACATGACTCATGTTTGTGGCAATGCTGATGTAAACAAATCTACTGCATTGCCACTCGTATAAAAGTATAGCACATGTAATTATATACAATACATAATACTTGATAATATGCCACTGTTGCTGGTTTATGTATGTATACTTTTTAAAAATATATTTTTTAATGAATTTCAAACAGGAAGGGAGAGAGATAGAAGCATCGAGGAGAGGGAATCACTGATTGGCTGCCTCCTGCATGCCCCTACTGGGGATCGGGCCTGCAACCCAGGCCTACGCTCTTGCCCGGGAATTGAACCGAGACCTCCTGGTTCATCGGTTGATGCGCAACCTCTGAGCCATGCGGGCTGGGCCGCGCTTTACTTTGTATTGTCGTTTTAGAGCACATTTTTCCATTCATGAAAATGTGCCAGCTGGTGTGGCTCAGGTGGTCGAGAGCCGTCCCTGCACGGAAAGGTCACTGGCTCATTCCCAGCCAGGGCACGTGCCCAGGGGTTCGGGTTCATACACGGCTGGGGTGGGAACAGGGGGCACCTGATCGATGTTTCTCTCTCACATCGATGTTCTCTTCCTTTCCCTCCCTCTCTTCCTAAAACCAATGGAAACATGTTTCTGAAACAGTTTGCTGCAAAACCGCACGCTGTGTTATGCAGCAGCAGCAGCCACGCACATCTTGTTCGGCGCGCCTCTCAATTGCATCGTTTTTTTTCTCTTCTGCCTGATGTAACCTCATGCGGCACAGGCTTGTCACCGGGGAACGATAGGCTACGCCATGCAGCCAGGCGGGCAGCAGGCTGTGAGTAAGGGTACTCCACGAGACCCACACAAGGACAAAACTGCCTAATGCCACATTCCTCAGAACATGTTCCTGCTGTCAAGCAGTGCACGGCAACAGTACTACCCAACCTTACACACGTATCACATTATTTTTTAAAAGTTAATGCGTTACCTTGGTGGGAAGATTAAGGTGTAGTCCCTTTCTTCTAACTCCTTGACTTAGAACTTTTAAACTTCCTAACTCCTTCCACTTCTCCCCACTCAAAACAGAGATAATTTTGTAACTACATATTTATTTTTTCTTAGAATATTCATGAGTATTTTTGGTTTTCCAATTTAAACATACATGATTTCAAAGTTATATAAAACTGTGTTCTTTAGAAGTATCTAGCAAGACAGTACATACTGTGAAACCTTTCTAATTTTATGACTGAATTATTTTACATAAAGGAAATTATAAATTTCAGTTGAAAGAAAAAACTAATGTATAATTCTATATCATACACATTTACAGTTTTAAATTTTATAACCTTTTCAATTTGAAATCATCCTTTTCCCAAAAACTATACTTCAGTATAAAACAGATAAGTATCTAACAAGTCATTAGTATGTACATAGGTGGCTATAAAAAATTACCCACAACTCATATTCTATTCCAAAGGTGAAAACATTTCCTTTTAAAAGTATTTTAATATTTCTTCTCATCAGCAACAAAATATCAACAATGTTTAAATTAAAAATGTCAAATCCAATTATATGTAACCATAAGCAGTCCTTTAAGAAATATATTTGAAAAGTCATTATTCCATAAAATATTTACATTGTTGAAACTGCATGAAAGCAACACTGTATTAATCTAGTTTAGTTGAAAGAATGAATAAGAACCACCCCACCCCCAAATACTATTCATCCTTAATAATGGAGACTTTATCCTTGGATTTATTCAGCATCTTTATGTCATCCAACAGCTTTCTGGGTGTTAAAATATGGGTAGAACCTGTAGAAAAAAAGATAAATTTTCAGAGACCAGCAGTTAAATAGATTTTCCTTGGCTAACTATATTTTCCTGTCTTTCAAATATGCAAAGTTAGTACAACTTGGAGCCTTTTAACAAAATTCCTGTAGGACACCTTCCTGAAATCTGCCTGTACTGCAGATTTCAATCCTTCCTCTACATTGAACATGCTCAATAAACCTTCAGAAATACTGCCCCCTCCTGGTGCTTTATCTACCTTGCACTATATATTGATATCCTGGGGAGCAAAACTGGAGGTTATTCTACCCTCGTGACAAGAACAGCGCCTGTTCAACCACAGAGAACCATTAAGCGGTGCTGAGGACTGAGGCTGGGGTCAGGAGAGTTTGTATATCAGTGGCTTTGACTGAAATTCTTAAAACTAAATTCTACATACAGGCTTTGACAAATGTCAGGTCCACATTCCCAAAATAACTAAAAAATTTCTGTAGAAGTGTCTCAAAAATTATTTAATGATGCAAGAAAAATATAGAATATAACGTTTTAAAGGAAGTATGTACTAATATTTAAAGAATGTAGTAATTTGAAGCTCATTCCTTCAAAAACAGAATCTCCTAAAATATAAAAACCCAGGGTCTGCTCGACCGACCAAAGTCACTGCTGTGGCGACCCAGCACCGACTGCCAAGGGGGCTGCAGTTCAGGCCCGGAGAGAGGCCGGGAGAGAGAAGCGGGGTCTGATCCGTAGTCTCCATGGCAGCTGTCGATCAGCCCTTGCCTCTTTCTTTCTCTCCAGGCCTGGCCAGCAGCCATGCCTCTCTCTCTCTGGGCCTCCTTGGGAGCTGCTGATCAACCCTGCCCCTCCGATCAATTGACTGGCATAAAAACTGACCAATCAGAACCTAATCTGGGTGAACTGCAAAGGCAGAACCTAAGGTGGAAGCTGAGGAGGAGTTTTAAGGGCAACAGCTGTTTGGTGTAAGGTATAAGAAAGCGGTTCAATTTTTTTAAAGAATGGTTTGGCAATATAGTGCATATGGCTGGCTATCAGTCCAGATATAGGGATTATGTATTTTTATCTGGCAAGAGCATCTCCTCCTGCTGAAAAAGGCTTCCTCCCCCCTCATTTAAGCAATCCTACCCTATATAATCTACCTATACTAATAAAAGGGTAATATGCTAATTAGACCAGGAGACCTTCTGCGATACCTTCTGGACAAAGCCAGGACTGTGGGGCCGAGGCAGAGGTGGTCAGGGGCCATCAGGCCGGCAGGGAGGGCAGTTGGGGGTGAGCAGGCTAGTGGGGGAATAGGAACAGTTGGGGTTGACCAGGCCAGCAGGCAGAGTGGTTAGGGGTGATCAGGCCGGCAGGGAGGGCAGTTGGGGGTGAGCAGGCTAGTGGGGGAATAGGAACAGTTGGGGTTGACCAGGCCAGCAGGCAGAGTGGTTAGGGGTGATCAGGCAGGCAGGCAGAGGTAGTTAGGGGTGATCAGGCAGGCAGGTAGGTGAGCAGTTAGGAGCCAGTGGTCCCAGATTATGAGCGGATGCAGGCTGGGCTGAGCTGAGGGATCCTGCCCCCCATGCACAAATTTCATGCACTGGGTCGCTAGCTTAAAAATAAAATTACCCAAAGGACAACCAGGAAAGAACTCTAGTTCATCAGGTGAAACACACTATGATTAAAACAAGTTGTCAGCTTTCAACAACTTAGTTCTAAATGTAAAGTACAGGATAAAGTTTTACACATATATTTTTGCATTTAGAGTTTGTTTAAAGAAACAGAAAACAGGCAAAGTAAGTCTTACCAATAATAACTCCACAGGATTTGTGTGCCTGAGAAACTTCGTAAGCACAACGCATTTCAGAGTACGTAATTCCTCCGATAACAAAAACAATCAGCGTGGACCCATTTTTTCGGTCTTCCAAATAATTAGCTCTGGGCTTCTGGCGAGCACTAAAAAATAAAAAAACAGAAACAATACAAATGCTCCCCGAGCCTTACTGCTGACAGACTTTCCAAAAAGCCTAACTCGAGCAAACTCGGAGTTGGCGCCGGTGACGCAATTTTAAGGAAATGGTAACTGTGTATGAGAGAGCTCGGCCCCAAGAATTAGGCAGGACAGCCCCACTTCAGGTTAATTTCGACCTGGCAGTTTGGACAAACCGCTCACAATCTCACTCCGCGTGTTTACCCATAAAGTAGAGCGAACTCCCTCTCTTACTTATTTCCCTTGAAGAAGTAACATGCCTGAAGTCTCTGGCTGGAGGTTACAGAAATGGGGGGGCAGCGGTGAAACAACAGGGTTTGAAGCTATGGTGGGGTGGGGCGGCTCGCAGGAGCTGATGTGGTGGGGACGTCCCTTGCTGGAGGTCAGTGGAGTTTGATGGTGGGAGGTGCTGGCGACACCGTCACTGCCGTGTCCACAGCAGCGTTACTCACAACGGCCACGACAGGACCCTAAGTGTCTGCTGACAAGCGAGCGGATAAAACACTGTGGTGTGTGTGTACAGTGGGATATTACTCAGCCTTCAAAAAAAGAAAGAATTCTGCCATTAGCAACTATATAAATGCACCTAGAGCACATTAGTTTAAGTGAAATAAGCCAAATACTGTACGCTCTCACTTACATGTGGAATCTACAACAGTCAAACTCACAGATGTAGAGAACAGAATGTTAGCTGCCAGGGGTTGAGGGAGGGGCAAATGAGACCATGTAGATCAAAGGGCACAGAGTTTCAGTTGTGCAAGGTGACTATGTTCTAGAGATCTAACATACAGCAGGGTAACCGGAGTAAACAAAGCTGCACTGTATACTTGAAACTCGATAAGAGGATAGATCTTTAGTTAAATCTTCTTTCCACACACACAAAAAACACATAAAACAGTAGTTATGTAAAGTGATGGGTACATCTGTAGTGATCTTCTTACAATGTATACATATCAAAACATCAAGCTGTTTTCATATGTATCAAAGCAAATACAAAGTTATTAAATCAATTATATATACTTCAATAAAGCTATAAAAAGAAGAATTAGACCAGAGTTTCAACTCTGATTCTGCTTCTTTCTAATTCAGTTATGACTTTCAGCAAGTTACTTAACCTCTCTCTAAACAATAAGGGTTGTTTTCAGATTAAATGAAGTGATGTATAGAACACGGGAAGTATGGAATCCGGTACTACAAAAACACTCAATAAACAGTAGCCATTCTTTCTACCATCTTCTCCCCCTGACTGCTTTAGATATGCCCACCAGAGTAGCCACTCTGCCACACGAGGCCACGTAAATTCAGGAAAGCTAAACAAAACAGAAACTTCAGTTCCTCAGTCAGTGGCCACATGCCGTGCCCGGCAGCTCCGAGTGGCCGTCACGCTGGACAGCGAGGCCACGGGAGAGCACTGTCCAGACCACGGGGCCCACTTTTTGCTCCTGCACCCACTGTAGGATTTTTGAGCTTGTATTTGAAAAGGAAATAAATATCTCAAAATAAGTATGTCACGCGCCTACTAAAATGTGTGTTAATTCGTAGGTTGTGTGTGCTAGTGGACAGGACTGAAACTTAACCTCCCTTTCAGTTTGTGAAGCAAGTGCAGCAGCCGTCTTGTCGCCGCTTTAGGGCCCGTGCGCTAGCTGCTCTCCCGGCCCTGCGGGGCGGAGCCCACGGCACCTGTTTCAACGGCTCCGGTCCCCCCAGCCTCCGGTCCCCCCGGCCTCCGGTCCCCCCGGCCTCCGGTCCGCCCGGCCTCCGGTCCCCCCGGCCTCCGGTCCGCCCAGCCTCCGGTCCCCCCAGCCTCCGGTCCGCCCAGCCTCCGGTCCGCCCAGCCTCTGGTCCGCCCAGCCTCCGGTCCCCCCGGCCTCTGGTCCGCCCAGCCTCCGGTCCCCCCAGCCTCCGGTCCGCCCAGCCTCTGGTCCGCCCAGCCTCCGGTCCCCCCGGCCTCTGGTCCGCCCAGCCTCCGGTCCCCCCAGCCTCCGGTCCGCCCAGCCTCTGGTCCGCCCAGCCTCCGGTCCCCCCGGCCTCTGGTCCGCCCAGCCTCCGGTCCCCCCAGCCTCCGGTCCGCCCAGCCTCCGGTCCGCCCAGCCTCCAGTCCGCCCAGCCTCCGGTCCCCCCAGCCTCCGGTCCCCCCAGCCTCCGGTCCGCCTGGCCTCCGGTCCGCCCAGCCTCCGGTCCCCCCAGCCTCCGGTCCCCCCAGCCTCCGGTCCCCCCAGCCTCCGGTCCGCCCGGCCTCCGGTCCGCCCAGCCTCCGGTCCCCCCAGCCTCCGGTCTGCCCAGCCGTGGGACGATGGTTCCCACCCGCCGCCTTAAGGAACAGCGAGGCGGTAACAGGAAAAGGGAGGGAGGGTTCGTGGCTAGTTTTGAAAGATGGAGCAGAAACAAGATACACTCCTGGTTCCCACACAAAACATTTACGGGCTTTACCTTATAGCCCCCGAGCCATTCCACACGGCTGGGCACTGGGAACAGTACGGCCACTCCTTGGAGTCTAACCTGTTATCGATGGCGTCCTACGGAAGAAAAGAGTTGACAGCGTCAAGAACATGGAAATTCCAAGATACTTTTACTTACTTGTCTGTTTTGTATAAAACTCAAAAAATTTGTATTTATAATTAAGGATCATAAGGATATATAAATATTTAATAATAAGGTTAGTCAAACAAAACAGAAAAATCATACTAATAAATTATATCCAACCAGATACTAAAGGAAAGTAGAAATTGCAAGTTTAAGTCAAAGAAAAATTGAAATAAACGAACTATGTAACTAGTAATTTTGACTGAAGAATCAATGTCATGACTTGACTGAGTTCATAAAGCAATTTTTATTAATTTATTTTCTAGTTTCCTACAACTGAATATTATCTAAAGGAACAATACTAAAGGCACAAACCATCTGATGAATATAGCAGCAAACCATAGTCAGGTTTACATTTCAATCACAAATACATTTCCAAGAACACTGGAGCCTAACACTTTCTGGCAGTGGTTATATACAAATGTTATTTTGTTTTGGACTTTCTTTCAAGTACATTATTTGTATGTCTGCTACATATAATTATTTGAAACAAGAGCAGTGTGCCCCACAGAGCAGTGTGCTGATTTTATTTATTTATCTGGAGCCAACCAGCAGTGTTTGCCTGAGGTCTTCAAGGAAAGACTCTTCAACAGTTTCCCTTCCTCCCTTGGCCCCAGATACAGGCATCTTCGGTGAATCTTCCCAGAACTGCAGACAATTCTTAACCGATAGACATGCCCACTGACAGATAAACTACAAACAGTTAAGAATGCTCTACAGGCGGGCATTCAAGGTGTAATTAAAAATTTAATGAATTTTACCTCCAAAATATCTTTGATATAAGGTGTCCATCGAGAGAGCTGAAAAGTTTCTTCCGCAGACCGATTCTTTCTTAACGGTTTGCCTTGTGGAGACTAATATAATTAGGGGGTGGGGGTGGGAGGTTAAAAATCAACAATTGCTTTAGTGGTATCCTTTTCTTAAGTTTTCTAACAAAGATATTTAATTTACAGCAAATACTATGTTGTACTACTTAAAAGTAAGATTGGAAATGCCTATTCAAATAATCTGAATAGTTGTGGTCCTATAACTTCACAATATTTTTTGCTTTAAGGATAAAATTTATAATAGGACCAGAAAATAGATTTATTTGAAAGGGCTACAGAATTCCAAATAGTTTCAAAATTTGTTTTAAAATTAATCATAAAGAGAAAAGCATCATAGCAAATTACAAGAGAAGCCCTAAGAGATAAATTCACCAGGAAGATGTAATTGTCTAAATTACTCATATATGCCAAACAAAATGTTAATGTTTTACTTACCAAATCTTTGGAGTAAAATTTAGAAAACTATCTACATGGATACCCATATAAGAAAACATTTAATGCAAACAACTGCACACGCATACATGCAAGTACATACAGCATGGAAGATTTCTTACCGGGGGGACAATGGGGACACCAAGGTATCTCCAGTTACGAATCATGTCACTCTCATTTTCTATCTTTACATTCTGGATCAACCTATCCAAATTTTCTTCCGTTGTTCCTTAGGTAAGTAAAAATACGAGTCATACAATTGCTACCACAATCATTTCGAGATTTTAGGTAGTGTCTATTAATAATGCTTTTTAAATAAAGAGCAAACATTTAAATTAGATATCCTTCAGTCTTCTCCCAATTTCAAATTTTTCCCTTTCCTTATCTTAACCAACTTCAGCTACCACCTTTAGTTATCTTGGTAAACCACTTGTTCTAATGTGATTTTGGAGCTGGATGCTCTACTATACTTAGGAAAACGAACAGCCTCCGTTACCGTTGTTACTGAAGATATAGAGCAGGATCGCTCGGATTTTGTCGTAATTATCGTGGTTGGGGCCGAGCAGAACCGGCAGGAGCACCCGCATGGAATCCTTCACCTTCTGTCCTTCTGCGTCAGTTCCCAGCGCCAGGTCCTTATTGAAAATGACACAGTCAGCGCTCCGTAACCCACGGTCATTTCAGTTAAGAATCTTGCTCAATGTTTAAAAAGATGTTTTTATTGATTGCAGGGAGAGAAGAAGACAGAGGGAGAGAGACAGAAGTAGCTGAGAGAGGACATTCATCAGCTGACTCCTGCAGGACCCCCACTGGGGCCTGAGCCCGCCACCCGGCACGTGCCCCGAACAGGAACCGAACCAGCACCTTTGGGTGCATGGGCTGATGCTTCACCATCGAGCACTACCAGTTGGGCAAAATCTTGCTCCATTCTAATGGCATACTGATGACATTTCACAGGAAAATGTGGGCATCACTTGCAAACTTCTGATTGCAGAAAGTGCAAAAAGTCAAAAAATAATTCAGAGAAAAAGAAAACAATCACCATAAACCTGTGCAATGACCAAGGCGGCATGACCACAGGCGGCTACTGTGTACTGAAGCGTGCCTACTGTGTACTGAAGCGTGCCTACTGTGTACTGAAGTGTGCCTAGTGGGGATTCAGATGTGCACCACAGAGCAGCCTCCTTAACAGACTCAGTGCGCCTGCGCGGTGCTCCGCAGGAGGCTACGTCCAATGCCGCACCCGAAGAGAGGCCTGCCAACCACGCTACCTGGAACAATGCTCCAAACACTCACATCATCCCCTTCAACTCAAACCCATGGTCACAGACTAGGAGGGACCTGCTTACTACCGATACCATATACCGCTACTTGTTAACTGGTGGGGGATGAAGTATTATGGCCTAGGTGAGTCCCCTTCTAAGAGAGATTCTGTGATTCTGGACACACTGTCTTGAGCAAAGTTAGGTTTTATCTTAGAAAGGTCACTCGGGAACTCCATTACGAACATAGGTTATTTCTGACTGTACATACCTGTTCCGTTTTGCAGAGCTTTTCTATGTTAGACTTGAATTTATTCATGCAATCTTCTGCTATGTTAAGATGGACAACTTGCTGAAAAACAACAACAACAACAAACCAGTAATTTAAAACAGTGATTTTTTTTCAACTGGTGTGCCACAGAATGTTTAAAACATGCAATACCTGGTTATTTAATCAGGAGCACTGCCTCTTTTCCCTCAGATTGTCAAACAAAAAAGTGGTAACAGCCTACACAACAATAGCCGTCCGGTGTGAATGAGACAAAATTATACTGTTTCCCCCTCAGATTTGTACCATGAGATGAAAAAGCTGAAAATCCCTGATGTAAAGCATTTTCACTTGTGTGTGTGTGTGTGTGTGTGTGTGTGTGTGTGTGTGCGCGCAATGTTAAACTTTTGAGACTGGCCTGAAGGGAAGAACGGGTTTGGATGGAAAGGAAGTACCACCAAAGGGAAACAACTCAGAAAAAGGGGGGAGTGAGAATTCACATGATCTACAGGGACAGTCAACAGACAGCAAGAAATGACACGGCCCGGCCGGGGGCTCCGGGGCTGAGCATCAGCTCGTGAGCCAGGAGGTCAGGGCACGGCCGGGGTGGGGGCTCGGGCCCCGGAGTGGGTGTGCAGGAGGGAGCGATGGATGATCATCATCACTGATGTTTCTGTCACTCTCTCCCTCTCCCTTTCTGAAATCAATGAAAACATATAGGAAAAAATTAAATGAAATGAAAGGATTGAATTTGTGCTGGATTTCTGAGTAACGAAAAATAAAGTGGAAAAAAAAAAAGTCCAGTTCTTAAAGTCCAGCAGAAAAAGTCCAAATTCATATTATTAGTTCTTAATTAGGGTGCAATATGATAAAAATTTATAAAAATTATTCCAATAATAACTCGTAAGAATAACTGGGACAGCTAACTGTTTATCTGACCACACAGTTTAACTGTTCTTAAATCTATTACTTTAAAGAACCAAGTAGAATAACAATCACAGTTGAACCAATGTTGAATTTTCTTAAGTTAATAAATGCTAAATATTCTCTGTATGGCTATTCAAGACAAAGATATAAAGAAGTTTAAGCTGGATATGGATAAGTCTAGATTGTATAGAGAGAGAATACTATTGGAAAGCTTAGTTACTTGGGGTATTTCTTAGAACTAGAATAAGGTTTTCCAGGAAAACTAACAAGTATTCCGTGAGAGCCACTGCTACACCTGACTACCGAACTAGGCGGACTAATAAATGATAAGGTATCTCACATACAGTACTGCTCACCTTAGTAATCTGTTTTCGGAAATGTGGCATCTTCTTCATTATTTGGGCAAGAGCACTAAGTGATGTCTAGGAAAAAAGTCCAATATTTCAAAATTAAACTTATTACTCAGTTATTCTATATAACAACTTCGTCAATTTGAAAGTTAAATAAGATTTATTCTTACCTTTCCTTCTGTTGCTTTCTTTGTTGATGAAATTTCCTTCATAAGCTTGGGAATTTCCCTGTCAAATTGACAGAATTCTTTAAATTTCCAAGGTGTAGTTCTTCAGAGACATTTTAAGATTACAAACTGTACTTTCATGTACTTAACCCCCAAACACATGAAATAGAAATTAAAACAGGCTCACATACTCTAACACAACCGCGATGTGCCGGTGTCGAATTCTGACCCAGAGGTCATCGTCTTCTTCCAGGATTGCCTCCTTCTCTTTCCCGTCAGTTTTATATCTACAAGTAGACACAAGTATGAAACTTTTCATTATTTCCCCCCATCCCCCGGAAAAAGTTGAAGAAATATTTTTACAAACAAAAATTTTCACAGTCCAAGAACTAAAGAGTACATATCCACTATTTTTTTTCTTTTTTTTGGGGGGGGGGGGGGGGCGCGGAATGAATACTAGCAAATACCTACTCAGAACTAAGGCTTATTGCAATCCTTACATTAACAGCCACAGTGCTGCCCGGCTAGTGGTTGTGAGTCGACCTAGAAACCAGGAGGTCAGGGTTCGATTCCCGGTCAGGGCACACGCGGGGCTGCGGCTCCATCCCCAGGAGGGGCATGCAGAAGGCAGCCGATCAACGACTCTCTCTCATCACCGATGTTTCTCTTTCACTCTCTCCCCGCCTCTCCAGTTCTCTCTCTGAAATCGATGCAAATACAGTTTCTAAAAGCCAAGGAGCTAGTTAATCCTACCAAGACATTTTTACTGTCAAATGGCAGCGTTAGCTGCCACTATGACAGTTTTAGGTTAGCAAAATGACGTTTTATAAAACAAAAATTCAATGTTCTACAATCAACTTTAAGAACAAGACTATGGCCCTGGCTGGTCTGGCTCAGTGGCTGGAGCGTCGGCCTGCAGACTGAAGGGTCCTGGGCTCAATTCCGGTCAAGGGCACCCGCCCAGATTGTAGGCTCGATCCCCAGACGGGAGTGTGCAGAAGGCAGCCAACCAATGATTCTCTCTCGTCATTGATGCTTCTTTCTCTCTCCCTCTGTCTCTCTCTGAAATCAATAAAGATATATACAAAAAAAAACAAAAAAGACCACGTGCCCTGCTTGGCTCAGTGCGGCTCGGCTGGCTGGACGTCATCTGTGCCCGTTTGATTCCCTGGTCAGGCGCATGCCCAGGCTGTGGGCTCGATTCCCGGTAGGAGCTGTGTGGGAGGCAGCCGATTGCTACTTCCCTTTCTCATCAGTTTTTCTCTCTCTTTCCCTCCATTCCTCTCAAAATCAATAAAAAATACTAAAAAAAAAAAAAAAGAACAAGACTGAATATACTAGTAACTTTTATTCTAATTGCTTAAACACGATTTGATGTTCTGATAACCATTACAACTATCAATCATCCACTAAATGAAGAACAGAAATGTTTGAGTTGTTTCAGAGTTGGTACAAAATTCACAAACATGTGTCATTTATTTGTATATTCTTCTTCCCTAACCCTATAAAATCATCTCCTTTTAAGAATGAGAAAGGACCTGGAACCTATATAATTTTATTAACCATGTCACCCCAATAAATTCAGCTTTAAAAAAAAAAGCATGGGAAAGGAAAAGAGATAAAAACAAATGTGGTCATAAAAAATTGTGGTCACTTTAGTAAGTTCTACTGAAGTGAACAGCGATTCAAGGGGGTCATGAAATTATTTAAAACAGGCTTCCTGACTGCTCCCCAAACTTTCTCCCTTCTTTTCACACAGATGGCCTCCTTGCAGGCGGGAGCTGGGAGAGTCAATCGCCCGGGGCCGTCAATACCCCGAGCCAAGACTAGGAAGAACGGCACTGAGCTCTCCACGCCCTGGCCTGTGGACAGTCAATGCTGATTCTGCTGTGTGAGCACCATCACTCCCACGGCCCCAAATGCCACAGGCCCCACCCATAAAGCCATCTGCCTGTGTGGTCTTAATTACAGACGCCCAAAGGTGGAATGAGTGTGCTTAATTATAAGGCTGCACCTGAGGATAACAGCCCTTTTGTTATCAAAATGCCACCTGTAGTTACAGAGCATCTTTAACCTTTGATTTATAAACAAAAATTAAGGTACTTAGCAGTTCCTGCTTTGTATTCTATTTCCATTAAAAATACTGAAACGTCACAAACCTTAGGGGGCTCATGCCTCTACCTAGTCTTACTCCTGGACTTCTTTGATTCATAAAAAAGAATTATTTTTTTAAATAAATAAATCTTACTCTTAAAAAGATTAAACCTTGCTTTGCTTGCTAGCAAACCTAGGAAGATAAGTATTTTAAATACTTGGTTAAAACTAATATAATTTATGAAAAGTAACCATTACTTTATCTCTTTGAGCTACACACTGCTGCTAATGTCTGAAATGTATGTCTAGAGTCTGAAACCAAATTCTTCAGTGTTCATCAGTTTAATTCTTTTGTAAATTTCTTAAGCAATGCAGGTTTAGAGACCTAAAGGATGAGAGGTAATAATAATCCCTTTTGAAAATTCTGAGTAAACTGCTTGATGCTACTTTTAAATTAGAAAAATAGCTATGACAATTTCTGTATGTCATCTAATAATACAAATAACACAGAGAAAGCCAGAGTTTGATCAATATGCAAATAAAAACGTAAGAGAGAAAAATACAAAATTAGTTTAATATTTACGAAAAAATACTAAGTGTAAGTGTTTAGATATTTTTAATCTATTAAAATTACTAAATTAAACCTAAAATTTCAGAAAACTAATTTTCATTTTTTTCTACTATGCTCAAACAAATCCAACAAAAAAGCTTCAAAGCCATCAGATTACCCATGAACTTAAAGGTGAAGACATTGTAAATGTATCCTGATTATAGAAGCAAGAGGAGAAAGGCTCTGAATAAAAAAGGTCAGAGACTTTAGCTTTCTAGTGCCTACAGAACCATGAATTGTTCCTATCTTATCCTGTCTATTTATGCCCTGCAGATGCCCTTGGAGTTATACTTGCTTGTATGTATCATTCTCGATCGGCAGCAGATCATACGCCATTGCCTGAAACGTCAGTTCATGCAGGACAGTGGACACAGGATCAAAGCCACGGTCAATTATTATGAGCTGGGAGTGAGTTTTACCCTGGAATAACAAGATAAAATGATCTTAAGAAACTTCCATTTCTTGTGTGAACACATTTTTATACTATCTCAGAAAACAAAAGCAGATTTTCCCTAAGTTCTGTCATTATGTATTAAAAAGGAAAAAGGTGAGTGGCACAATGGGGGTGGGGGAGGAACCAAACTACAAAACCAAAAATTTTCATAATGAGATTGAGGATATGCTCAATATTAGAAAATTCCTTTAAAAAAGAACATTGGGCTTGCATTAAGTCTATTTTCTTAGGAATTCAGCTCCATAAGCACTAAAACTAACATAAATTATGAAAGGTAGCCATTACTTGAGCTCTTGGTGCTACAAGTTGCTAAGTAGGAAGTATATATGTTAATTCTTATATAGCAACCCTAAAAAACAAGTATTCTTCTCTCCATTTGACAGTGAAGGCAGTAAGGCTTAAATAACTTGCCCAAATCACATAGCTGGTAAGTGGCAGAACGGAGATTCAAACCCAGGTCGGATTCACTCCACAGCCTGTGCTCTTAACCATCATGCTATTTAAAAAGATAATACTGGCCCTAACCGGTTTGGCTCAGTGGATAGAGCATCAGCCTGCGGACTGAAAGGTCCCAGGTTCAATTCCAGTCAAGGGCATGGCATGTACCTTGGTTATAGGCACATCCCCAGTAGGTGTGCAAAAGGCAGCTGACTGATGTTTCTCTCCCATCAATGTTTCTAACTCTCTATCCCTTTCTCTTTCTCTCTGTAAAAAATCAATAAAATATATTAAAAAATAATAAATAAAATAAAAAAGATAATATTGATACCAGCTAAAATGCTACATCTTAATGAAAGTCTTATTTTCATTCATTCAGAAGCAGGATTAATCATTAAACAGTGAATAGTGCTGGGAAAAATAACTGTTAATACCATTCTCTTTCATACTTTATTTTTAAAAGTTGTAAATTATTTGGATTATTCAAAGCAGTAAGATACCTACAACTCATTAGACAAACATTTCCTATTTATTTACATACGGCAGAGGTAAATTACATAGGCGGGATCTTTGAAAAGTGTTTAATTAACTCTGCACTCATTTAAATAAACCCTTATGGTCCAGTGGTTAAGGGCACAGCCTTTGGAAATGGGATGGATCTGGGTTGGAGTCCAGCCTTGACCACCTTCTTCCTGTCTGACTCCGGGTAAATTGCTTAACTTGTGAATGTTATCTCAGCGTTCTCTCTGTAAATAAGACAGAGTGGGAACCTCTGCCTGGAAGATCACCGTCCACATTAAACGTGATTGTGCCACGGGACACTGAGAGCGCCCTGGCGCTGCGTGAGCCCCCCGCACACGTCCGTCCCGAGGCTCAGGAACACGAACAGGAACAACGGCCGTGTCGGGGCTCCGGGGCGCGGCGGGCGGTGGGAAGAAGCCTCACTTGACCTGAGAGGCAGGAAAGGCTTCAAAGAAGGGGTGACGCTTTATCACGTCCTTGAATAAGGACAGGAGGGTATCAAGCATTTGAAAGAAAGTGTAGTTTTTGGGAAGGAAGAATGGAAAAGATGCGTTTTATTTATGGATTTTTATGGATTTTGCCTTTTCTTCACAAAGGATATTTACGAATATATTGATTGTATATCTCTTCCCCCATTCAACAGACATTGACTGGTTACTCACTGTGCTATGTGTTCTGAGCCATTATCTTCACAACCACGACCAAAACGGCTTTCACGAGGCCTCCGGAGCCAAAACTAGCAGCGTTTGAATTTCTAAACCGGCAGTATATCTGAGCTATAAACTCCATTCTAGCCCAGGTGTTTGTGAAATTTGCCTTTTTCTCCAGGCCTCTGCCCAAAGTATCCTGTTATCCAATGCAATTCCTCTCCTATCCCTTATGCCCACTCTTCAAGCTCCGGGGCCTCTCCTTCCAGGACTCCGTTAAAACGAGCGAGCCCCGGCCCGTGTTCCCGCTACACTCTCCGGGTCCCTCTCGTTCCACTTGTCACACAGCACGGAGTGGACGGTTTCCTTAGCCACCTCCTCTTCTCCACAGTCACGTCACTCTTTTCATCCCTTGGCTTCCCCGCCCACTAGCCCCGGCTCGGCCAGGCTCTGCGTTTTCCAGCCCGCGCCTACGTGCTTGCTTCCCGGGGTCTGGACCCTACTCTGATTATTTATACTGTCTTCGGAAGATAGTAACAGCTGCCATCATTAAACTCCCATATGTGCCAAACACGTTAACGCACCTGATCTTCACACCAACCGAGCAAGGCATATATTATATTATCCACTTCACAGATAAAAATGCCACTCAGAATAAATAATCTTGTCCAAGGTCACAGAGCTAGTAATAACAGGAGTAACTGCATTTATTAACTGCTTATTCTAAGAACGTTACATATTTTAACTCCGTTAACCTGCTTTATAAAGTATGTATTATCTCATTATTCCCAATTTGTAGATAAGAAAATTTATGCATAGAAAAGCTACATAATGTTCCCAAATTGACGTATCTATTAATTAAATGGCAGACCAGGATGTGGACACAGTACCTACAAAACCCATCTCTTGCCCCCTAAACCTCACTGTGTGTTAGTTTCCACTACCATCTGCACCGAGAGGCCAGATTATGACGGCCGCCCCATCGGTACTCCGTGGGGCCACCTTTTGCCTTCAATACTGCGGCGACTCTTCTGGGCATGGACTCCACGGGACGCTGAAAGGTGAAGCGAGGACCCCGACACGATGCCTGATGGACAGCACTGTCCGGCTCTGGGAGACTGGGTGGCTGTGGAACCAGCTGCCCGATGGCTCTTTTAACTTGGTCGCACAAACGCTCAGGTGGATGGAGATCTGGCGATTGGGGGGCCACCCAAGCCAGGTAAAGCCTCCCTCGTGTTCCTGAAACCTCTCCCGCACAACACGAGCACCTGGCACGGCGCACTGTCTGCTGGAAGAAGCCGTCTCCGTTGGGAAACGCCATCAGCATGACAGGATGAACGATCAGCAGCGGCGCTCAGGCATGTTGTGCTGTTCGGACGTTGTTCCACACGGGCCCGAATCACGCCAGGAAAGCATGCCCAAACCTTAACACTGCTCCCACCAGCTTGAAGGGTTGCACTCATGCATGTGAGGGGCATGCTTTCCTGCTGTTTCTGTAAAATTCTCCCTCTGCCATCTGTTGAATCTGGAAACATGATTCATCAGACCACATGCCTTGTTTCCAATGCTCGACTGTCCAATCCTTGTGTTCTTGTGCGAACTGGAGACGTTCTGTCTTGGAAACTGCAGACAGCAAAGGTGTTGGAGTAGGCCTTCGGCGTCCACAGCCCACACGACGCAGGTTACCGCTAACCTGCCTACAGACCTCGGTGGTCATGACGACCTGGCCGCTCAGTGTGTTAATGACTCTCAAATCAATGCTGGGGACTTGTGTCAGTGATTCCCAAATCGACACTGAAAAATAAGCAGCTCACTGGTTTGTAAGGAAGCCAGCCGGACTCTGTGCTTTGTCGCCTCCGCCTTAAACGCATTACCTTTATCAGGCTCCTCTCGTCAGTCCTGTAGTAGCTCTCCAGCTTCTTTTCCACCAGCTGCGCGAGTCTGCTGGCGTTATCGAGAGGTTTGCTAGAATGGGAAAATGTTCATTCATCTTTCTTTCAAGACACTTTACATATCACAAAGCTGAGTTTTAAAATTAAACCATGCGATTATTAATTTAATAAATGTTATAAAATGGAAAACTTTAGATAATATATCAAATATAATTTTATACTAACTTTGTCTAGATTTTACAAATATAAACCTTATTGTATGTGCTTTAGATTTTTTTAATATAAAGGATATTTTATAAATAAAAGTACAGTTCCCTTTATTCCCCTTCTAATTCCCGGTCTTCTCCCCTACCTCTACCTCTCACCTCCCCACTCCCAAGGAAACCACTGTTATGAATTTGATGTGTATTCTTCCTGCCAATACTGTTATTTGTGTGTGTGTTTTGTTTTGGATTTTTGCAATACGGAGGGAGCAGACCTGATAACAAGCATCATTTTTCTTTCTTTTTTTTTTAATATGTTTTTATTGATTTTTTTAGAGAGACAGGAAGGAAGAGGGAAAGATACATTGATCAGGTGCCTCCTATACGCTCCCTACTGGGGATCAAGCCTGCAACTCGGGCATGTGCCCTGACTGGGAATCGAACCGAGAACCTTTTGGAGCATGTGACGAGGCTCAATCCATTGACCAAACTATGAATGTTTTATCAGTGTGTTTTTACTGTTATATATATGAGACCTATTTACGCTGTCACATACATCAAATTTATGTATTTTAGTTCTCTCTCTACATATGTCTGTCAAATAATCATACTGGATGCTATATATTCATTCCCGTTCCCCTAAAGATGGGTATTTAAGTCATTCTCAATTCCTTTTGCAAACACCACTGAAATAAACATCTCTGCACACACAGCGCCGTGTACGTTTCTCTAAACATGTCACATCCGAAAGTGTGTGACATCTTTACTGGGCCTCGCTGGTGTGGCTCACTTGGTTAGAGTGCTGTCCATGCAAGGCCACAGATTCATTCCCAGTCAGGGCACATATGGGAGGAAAGCGACAGATGTTTCTCTCTCCTTCTCCCTCCCTTCCTCGGAATCAATGAAAAAATATCCTTGGGTGAGAATAAAAAAATCAATGAAAAATAATATATAAAATAATGACTGTCAAGACTATAGCTCCTATATAACAAAGACATTTCCTCTAAGCATTCCTTAAACTCATGGGAAAAATAAAAGCCTGTAAATCACACCAAATTTAAGCACCGAAATTCAGTAACAGAGGCTATTCGTCACTCTGAAGTTTGAACCTCACACTTTAAATCTGTAATTACAGCCCTCGCCAGCGTGGCTCAGTGGATAGAGTGTCGGCCTGCAGACTGAAGGGTCCTGGGTTCGATTCTGGCCAAGGGCACATGCCTGGGTTGCGGGCTCGATCCCCAGTGGGAGGTGTGCAGAAGGCAGCCGATCGATGATTCTCCCTCATCGTTGATGTTTCTGTCTGTCTCTCCCTCTCCCTTCCTCTCTAAAATCAATAAAGAAATATACTTTAAAAAATTAATCTGTAATTACAGCATAATCTTACAAGGAAAATTCTACAAACTAACCCACCTAGCACAGACATGACTGACCTCTATCCTGGAGAGAAAACAGAGAACATGACACGAACAGACACCGTTAAGTGCCTTACCTTTTACACCTTACCCCGGGGTTTTCGTCAAGGCTAGCGCACACGGTGACTATCTGCTCAGCCATTGCTTCCATGACAGCATCTTTTCCGAGTGCATTACTAGGATCTGGACTGTAACAGTAATAGAATGCATCTGGTACATCGAGAGTGTACACCTAAGCGAGGCCAAAAAAAGGTACACTGTCAATGTGGAGACTTGATTTATAAAAATACATCAAGAAAAATGCAGCTACTATTTGGGCCATTAAAAACTACTTGCACTAACCAGGCTGTTTTCTGAAACAACTGTGTCTTGACCATAATCAAATCTCGTTTTCTCTGTCCCTTGGACCCCACCCTTTCTTTTCTGACCCTCCTTCCCTGCTTCGTCTGCCTCTCCTTCAGCTCTTGTTTCCCGAGAACTTTTCACTACCTGTGCATCAGCTGAAGGACTCGGAGGCAGTCAAACTAAACAAAATCTAATCACTGGCCCAGCCAGTGTGGCTCAGTGGTTAGGGTCAGCCCCTGCACAAAGAGGATCTGAGTTCGGTTCCCGGTCAGGGGCGTGTAGGAGGCAACCTGTCAACGGTGCACTGACGTTTTCATCTCTTTCTCCCTTCTTCTCTCTCTACAGTCAATTTTAAAAAAGATCTAATACCTAGCACAAAGAAACACAACAAAGCCAAAATTGGTCTATACACTTGGCATACACTAAAAATCTTTTAGAGAATAGTCTAGAAAATGTCTCTAGTTGATATATATCTTTATCTTACATTCTTCATGTCTTTAAAACAGAGATATACTTCCTAATAAGACACAACAATGTGACATTGGTCTTATCATATATACTCTGACCTCACAGACATATTTATTCAACTAACAAAAGCATTTACTTATGTACAAAGAATAGGATTAGAGATTTACTATTATGGTATTTGAAGGATATGAAAGAAGAAGCTCTCTAGGGTTGAGAGTTTCCCTCAGTAAACTATTTTTATTTTTTATTTTTTAAAAACAACTGTGATTCCTCCTGGCCTAAGGTAATGAATCAAGTGTAAAAGTAGGCTGTAATAACCATTGTAGGTTAACTAATGAATTACCAACCAACTTCCTTGCATTTTCTTCCACACACAAGCATTCATCCCGCTGTACCTAAGCCATCACAACCAGCAGCAGCCTGAACAGGGCCTGAGATTCAGCTTAGCCAAACCTGTGCCTGTGCTGCTCAGCCATCTAATAAAGGCTGCACTCAAAATCGTTTGATCTCACAACCGCGCTATAAAACTTGACATACGCAGGATCGAGTGGCAGATGTGAAATTTTAGCTCCACTTTCATTATTAATATTATATTCTAATAAAGCACTCATGTTCTTCCCTTCCTCATGGAAAATGTTTGTGGACTATTCAAAATTCAACAAATACCTAATAAGTAAAACATTACAAATATAGAAGTCAGATATACCTTATTAACAAATAAGCTCATAAAACAAAATTTTAAAATCTATTACGAACTAAAATTTTACAAATGAAAAAAACAGAAAGTACCCGAGATTCAAGTGGAATGAAGGAAATATTTATTTCTTTACATCTTCTTATTGACTTGGAGCAAGAAGACTTAATTTTGTTAAAGAGGCTATCAGGGCAAACTGAAAGGAAAAAAGAAAAAAACACCAAATAATAGAACTCCATGTAAATTCTCACTCTCTTGGATAAATCATTCTAACACCTAGGAATATTTATTTTACATATAAATTACTGACTTTCACAAGGTAATTTGTCATGAGAACAGAAATAATACATAAATATTGTTCTTCACTTCACAGAGCAGCTGTATTCTAGTCAAGAGGCCATTCCCGAAGTTCTGTTTTCCCCATTCGTGTCCACCATAACCTCAAATATATTTCCTTAGATCGCTGCTAACACAGCAAACTCTAACTGTCAGGAAGGAAAATAAAATCTTAACTCGTGACTTAACAACATTTTCTAGGATTTTCAGAACTTTAGGAATTGGCACTCCTTGTCTAAGCTGCCCACTTGGTGTAACCATACCACACAAACGGTTAATTCTTTGTTAATTACAAGAACTCCTCTGATGTCAGGAAATTCTAAACTAGTAAGTTCTGGACCTTAGAACCCATCCCCCCCCCCCCCCCCCCTTTTTAACCTACCTGTTTACAGTTCCATTAAATCTAAGTTAGGATATCAGCCATTGGCTCCTAACATGGAGTGGCTTTTAAATGGAATTATTTAGCCACAAGATTCCTTAAGTTAAAAGAGGCTTCACATTCATTAAAATTTACCAATTTCATAGACATGAATTTCTATATAATAAGACTACCTAAGTGACAAATACTTATGGGATAACATTTTTTTAAAAAATGCAAACTACTACTAGGCATAACATAAATAATAACAGGAATAATAATATACTACTTAAAATAATAGCAGAGACCAAGACCTAACTTAGATCAATGACATTTTTATTTTGCAACGTAATTATGTACTACAACATAAAACAGAATTACATGGGTCTCTGAACTTCTCTGTGATTCTTTCATTTAAGTGCTTTCTATCTGAACACATGGCCTGGGAAGAGAAATGTGACCGATTTCCTCCCTTAATACTTTGCCAAACAGGGGCAATTTCTCTAGTGCCCTCCCAGGGGGTCTTATTTCTTATTACATAATCAAATCCCCAACTGAAACTTCAAGTTAAAAAAGAATTCTTCATGTCATCAGCACATAATTCGAGAGATGGCCTCTCCACCAGCCCCCACCTCTGTGCACTAACAAAAATGATTGTCTTTGACACTAGTTTGGGATGATTTCTTTTAATTTTCTATCACTTTATCATGAATTAGGATATATATGATCACATATTTTTTATTCTTTGTAACCTAATTAGAATAAGTAGAAAGTCACTAGTATTGGCATGTATAAAGGTTTAAATAATGAGAGCAATGCCTTTTACAAAGCTACTTACAGTCCGTGAAGTACAGGTATGCCGCTTTATAGTTACTCTCCGACTTACTGGGAAAGTCACGCAAAAAACAGTCTACAGACTTAAAAAAAATTAGATGTCAATATATATTTTATTAAATACTAATTTAAGTATACTGGCTTTTGAGATCATTGAGATTTTATTTTGATAAAACAAAACCTTAACTGTATAGAAGTTTAATTTATAAACTTAGTAAGTAAGTAAGATGCTATGCTTTTAGCCAGTGGCAGCGAGAAACGTACTAAGAGGGAGGTAACATGTATGAACAGGATGTGTCTGGCGAGGAAGAGATCTGGAATGACGGGTCACGGGCTGGGAAGCTGCAGCAGCACAGAAGACCAGACCGCTGAAAACCACCGACGAAGGGACTGGAAGCCAGCAGTCGCAATCAAAGTACTGTCCACACAGACACCGCCCCTCTGGGGCTGCCACGGGAGAAGTGCTGACGGGAGTGAGTGAGCTAGAGCTAAAACTGTCAGGAGATTAGAACGCAAATGCGGAAGAGGACAGGTGCCTGCAGGAAGGAAGAGCAGGAGACAGTACAGTGTGGTGGAATCTGACTTAACCCTGCTAGCTTTAAAGATACAGTGGTCTGAAAGTAAAAAAATAACAAAGATTTAATTCTCTCTCCTTCCTCTGTCCCTTTTCCTCCTTCCAGAACTCCTAGAACTGTATTTCTGATAGATCTTATGGATCTGTCCTCCAAGTCTCTTTCCCCCATTACTTCAGGACTTTGTTTTATTTTTGCTTTGAGATAGTCCATTCTGATCTTCTAGGCTATTTATTCAAATTTTAATAGTAATTGTCCTCTTCTTCAATTAACTGTTCAGCTGAGAAATCCTATACTTTTGAACTTCAGAAAGTGTATGTGCTAACTAGAACCTCATCTGTGTACTGTTTCTCTGTTCAGATGGTCAGCCTTCTCTCCAAGCAGCTACATTTTGCTAGATGCACATTTTCTCTGTTATTGAACTTCCTCTCTCTAGCAGCTTCACCCACTTACTAGTAGATGGGTGGTTGCTGAATTACAAACCAAAGCAATTCCTTTAACGTAAAAAAAAAAATTACACCCACACATACATACATCATGTATGTAGAGAACTAAGATAAACTGATTAATCTAAGACTATTTCTTTAGAGTACATTTCCATCCTCTTAACAATTATGGCTGGATATGATCCATATAAGTAACAATTCAAAGGAACTCTACTAACTTATACAATTAAATCCTGCTTTCATATTTCATGGGGGAGATAGTAATTTTTTTTAATTGATCTTTATTTTTTTAATATATTTTTATTGATTTTTTACAGAGAGGAAGGGAGAAGGATAGAAAGTCAGAAACATCGATGAGAGAGAAACATCGATCAGCTGCCTCCTACACGCCCCCACTGGGGATGTGTCTGCAATCAAGGTACATGCCCTTGACTGGAATCGAACCTGGAACCTTTCAGTCCGCAGGCCGACGCTCTATCCACTGAGCCAAACCGGTTTCGGCAGGATGTAGAAATTTTTTTCACTTTAAGTGTTTTAGCGAGAAGAGTGCGAATAAAACAATCTTCTAACAGAAAGCTTTCCCCAGTGAACCGGTTTTGTCACTATTTTTCCAATAAAAGGCATTTTATTAACGTGACTTCTCTGTGAGAAAATCCTGTCAACAGTGAAAATATTGAAAACCATACTTGTTAAAAAGATTCAAAATACTCACCTTTGATGTTGGAGAGATAAAATAAAGAGCTTTCATTTGTCTGACAGGTTCCCGTTTCTTATAAATATTCTCCACAACTAAACAAAAAAGAAAGTCATTTTATATAACAAAATATTTATACACTCAAAACATTTTTAAAGTAAATTTTATTGTACTTCTTACTTATAATAATAGAGAAACAGATTTACCTATCTTGGGTTTAAACTTTTCTTTGTCTTCATTTGATAAAGTATAGAAATCTTAAAAACGTGTTTTCCCTAAGGTTAAACTCTGGGCTAAGTATTCATCATGAAAATAAAAAGGTAAAGCAGCTATTTCATAGTTAGGTCTACCAGCATAAGCAATCAACAGGCCATGAAGAAACCAAGAAAATGCATTAAAAATTAAAACATGTATTTATTTTTTAAAATACTCTACTGTAATAATAGTGAGTATGATACCGATATCAGGCTAAACACTTCACATGAATTATCTGTTAAATCTCATAACCTCCTAAGTATTTTACCAGGGAAGAAACTGAAGTTAAGTAACTTGTCCAAGTGATAGACAGAAAAGTGGACAGACAGAATTCCCACGCAGACCTGTCCAATTTCAGAGCCCAAGTTTTTAACTATAGTTTCTATAATATCTTTTAAATAATTCCCAAATTAACTCATTCTCTTAAAACCATACATCACTATTATAAAGTATGGAAACAAAAACAAACCCCCCCAGTAACCTCGAGGCCTCAGAGCGCCAGCACAGTCCAGAGGAATGCGCTCCATGGTTACGGTCCGAGAGGCTCTCCAACAAAAGCTTTCTGTGGCCAAGTAAGCTCAGAAAACGGAATACTGCACCTGTACCTGGGACATATAAAAACTCCTAAGATTCCCAAAGAAACCTGTTTAGCTTTGTTTAATGCTATTTCCCAAACTTACTTGGCCACAGAATCCTTTCATTGAAAAATATCTACAATAATTTGACAGTCTGTCCGGTGGTTTACTGCCTCGGTATCTACCTTTTTGTTCATCAGGTTAGAATGCTCTTTATTTTCCATAAATGAGTGAGATCATGTGCTATTTTCCTTTCATCGCCTGGCTTATTTCACTTAACATACAGCGGGAAGGCTGGGGAGTGTTGGGAAGGGGGGAAGAGAGCAACCAAAGGACTTGTATGCATGCCCGTAAGCACACCAGCGGACACAAGACACGGGGGGGGGGGGGGGGGGTTTAAGGGCCTGCGACAGGGGGTAGGGGAGGCTGGGGAAGGTCAACGCGGGGAAAAAAAGAAGACATATGTACTAATATATGTAATACTTTAAACAATAAAAAAGATAAAGAAAAAACAATAAAAATAATATAAACAAAAAAGATACAAATAAAAGAAGAAGAATGAAAGTGGATCCCTATCTTCCACACATACAAAAAAAAAAAAGAAAAGAAAAATATCTATAATAATAAAAGTGTAATACACAAATCGACCGAACAACCAGAATGACCATGAGGACAACCACGCTATGACATGCTCTGCCGCCAGGTGGCGCAATGCAATTGGTCGGGGGTGGGGGGGTGCCCACACACACACACACACACACACACCGTCATCGCCCCATGATGGCCCTGCAGAGGGAAGCCCAGGCCACTGACCGGAGAGGCAGTCAATCAAGGGGGAAGGAGGGGTGGCAGTGGACACAGCCAGAGCCAGGCCAAAGCGGGGGCCGGCGGCGGGCGGGCCGGCGGCTGGCAGCTGAGGGAGGCCTAGGTGCCCAGCCAGGGGAAGGAAGGCCTACCCTTGCCTGAATTTCGTGCATCAGCCTCTACTCTATCAACACTGAACAGTGAGAACAGCACTGTCTACAAAAATTCGGTAAGCCCCTTACAGAGCACAACGGCTCTGTACTGTCATAAGCTTTCACACTATTACCAAACGGTTCTCACCCTAGTTGCACATCGGAATGCCCTCCGGGAACTTAAAAAACCCAAGTTAGAGCTTTTTCCACTGGAGGTAATAAAGACTGCAAACTGAATATGTAACCAACAATAAAGATTGTTTTATATATAAATGTCAAAAAGTAAATTTTACCGCCCTGGCCACTGTGGATCAGTTGGTTAGAGCAACGCCTCATGCACCAAAAGGTGACCGGTTCGATGCCGGGTTGGAACACGTGAAGACGCAACCGGTCACTGTTTCTCTCCCACAGTGACGTTTGCTTGTTTGTATGTTGTTCCTCTTTTCCGCTCTCTCTTCCTTCCTCTCTCTAAAATCAGCAAGTATATCCTGGGCTGAGAATTTAGAAGAAAATGTTGAGAACTAACTCAACAGGGCCACTTAAATATCTGTCTCAGCTGAGAGGAAAGAAAAGACCTGACTGACAGAGGCTATTCGGGAGATTCACAGAGCAAAGAAGACTGTCCGGTGTAATTATTAAGGCTAGTTATTAAAAACAAAACCATACCTCCCTTAGAAACACAGTTACTAACAAACTTACCAATATTTCAAGCTTTCCCAATCACAACAAAAATGTTTTCATGCTGATGATTGGTAACACTTACCAGTTATACCCTCTGCTAGAAGATCTGTCATTTTGCAACATGATGCCAAAAGCTTCGTGGTAAATTCATCTAAAAGCATTATCTTAAATTGAATATAAGTAAAAAAAAAAAATAGGATAAACATTGGATTGCTGAAAATTCACACACAAAATAACTTAATCCATTAAACATATTCAACCTTCTAATCCTTTTACAACATAAAAATTAAAATATGAGGACAGCAGGCAAAATGACCTCAACTCATCTTTTGCCAAGCATGGCCCAGACCGCTTCTTCGCGCATGCGTGTCGTGTTGTCCACAGGCGGACAAACGGAAAGAGTTCCGCTCTGAAGCAGAGAACGTTCATTTGAAATGCGTGTTATGTTTAACAAATTTTCTTAAAATTATAAAATGCCACTTGAAAAATAATACTTGTTCCAGGCTCTGTTCTAGGCCAGTGATGGATCGGCAAACCGCGGCTCAGGAGCCACATGCAGTCTGCCGACCACTGGACTAGACGAAATGTCACCGTGTAGTTGGAAGCTGTGAGGATTAGGCAATTGTGTGCAAAGAGGTAAAGGGTAGTCTATGACAGTGGTTAGCAAACTATGTTGAAGGTCAATCATAGGGCAATAAAATATGCAAATGCTACCTTCCATTCATCTTCTTTCTTGCAGTCATCAAACACTGTTGCTTTTATTTCTGAAAAAAAAAATTATACAGGAATCTTAACCAGCAGTTAGAACTATAATAGGATAAAAATTCAAAAAGTCTAATATGGCTGGGAAAATATCCGATATGAAATTCTAAGATGGATAAAAAGTATATATACTTGTTAAACTCTATTTAAAAATTCAGTTATCTTTAATACCTAACCTATATGGTAACATTGAAACTACATTTTTAAACTTCTGAGAATAAGAGATAAATAAAAAAGGCTAACATATTAAGTACATAAACACCTAGAAAATATTTCTGAACGTGTTATCTAATTTGTTTTTCACTATTTACTTAAATCCCAAATAAACAAAATAAAACAAAACAAAACAAACCATAGAAAATCCCTAACTAGCCCATTGCTAAATTACATCTGACAATCAAAACTGGGTAAGTGAGCCGAGACCGGTTTGGCTCAGTGGATAGAGCGTCGGACTGCGGACTGCGGGGTCCCGGGTTCGATTCCGGCAAGGGCATGTACCTTGGCTGCGGGCACATCCCCAGTAGGGGGCGTGCAAGAGGCAGCTGATCGATGTCTCTCTCTCATCGATGTTTCTGACTTTCTATCTCTCTCCCTTCCGCTCAAAACTGGGTAAGTGGCCCTGGCCAGCTCGACTCCAGTCCCAGGGCACGCACCTGGTTACAGGTCAGGGCCCGTGCAGGGGCAACCAATCTGTCTCTCTCACACCGATCGTTTCTCTCTCTCTGTCTCTGCCCTCCCTTCTACTCCCTCTAAGAATCAAATGGAAAAATATCCTCGGGTCAGGATTACCAAAAAAATTAATTAAAAAAAGAATTTTTTAAAAAACTGGCCACGTTTTTTCTTCCTAATTTACTGTTGATTACAACTTTCAAGAACATGTATCACATTATGATACAAGTAAGTATTCATAGTCTTGATTTATAATAAATAATCTATACTAATGAAAGCGTGATATGCTAATCAGACCAGACAAGCAGGGGCTGCAGCCGCAGGATGGAGGCTGTGAAGGCCTAACCTTGCACGGATTTCATGCCTGGGGCCGCTGGTTACACGCTCCTGGAAATGGTTTTCAAAACGAATAGGGTTTGAAAGCTACGTCCGTAATAGCTGTATCAGGTTTATTTGTTTTTTAAATAGCTTTAGAGGTAATTTGCATACCATATTACAGCTGACTTCTGAACAACTCAGGGAGTTGGGGGCACCTCCTCTCTGGAGCCAAATCCCTCCAGAGCCCTGGCTGGTGTGGCCCAGTGGGTTGGGGCGTCCTCTGGCCGTCAGAGAGCCAGGGGACCCTGAAATCAGGTTCAGTCCCAGTTGGGACACCTATGGAAGGTAAGCAATTGATGTTTCTTTCTCGTCCCCTCCCCTTTTTATTACCTAATGGTATTGCACTGTGTGAACACAGCACATGTTCTTTTTGTACGGACATTTGGGTTGTTTGGACTTTTGACTATTTTATATAGGGCAGCTATGAGAACAGCTATGAATCAGAGATTAAAATGTATTAAGTTTTAATATATGTAAAGAGCGCCTGGCACGGAGTAATTGTTCAAAACACTGTTCCCTTCTCCCTACTTGGTGGGTAAACTGAAGGGTATTTAGCTTTCTATACCTAACTGTGCTATCTTCAAACTAGCAAAACTTTTTCCCAGTCCAATGTACGATTCCCCCGCCTCTAAGGAGATTCCTGCATCATCTCTTTCAGACCCTGCCGCCTCTGACTGAGAGATCTCAGAGCCATCCTCTTCTCCCCTTCTCTCTCCCCTCCCTAAATGTTGACGAACATCATTTGAATTTCCGGTTACGTTTCTATTTATGCCAAGACTCTAAGCACTGCCTGGCCAGTCTGGACCACGTGGCCGCGCGTCCTCCCGCGCACCGAAAGGTCCGGGCACATGCCCAGGTTGCAGGTTCAATCCCTGGGTCGGATGCAGGAAGCGATGTTTCTCTCTCTATCCTAAAATCAAGAAAAACACGTTTTCAAAAAAGATCCTAAGGGCCCTGGCCGGTTTGGCTCAGTGGCTAGAGCATCGGCCTTTGGCCCGAAAGGCCCCGGGTGCAGTTTCCGGTCAGGGCACATGTCTGGTTGTGGACTCGATCCCCAGGGGTGGGGGGCACGCAGGGGGCAGCTGATCAATGAGTGTCTCCCATCGCTGATGTTTCCCTCTCTCTCTGCCTCTCCCGTCCTCTCTGAAATCAGTAAAAGTGTATTTTTAAAAAACCCTACGGGGTCTTTAAAATATTTTTAACTATTACCTCTCTTTCCTCCCATTCAGCCTCCTGCCTTCTTCGTCTCACACTCCATCCGCACACACCGGTGCCGCCTCAAGCTAACGGCACAAGACGGACTTGTGTTACCGCTAAACGCCCCCTCTGCTGCCCAGTCCCCCTGCCATCGAGACTGGACTATTATTAACCTTCTCTCTTTTTCTTTCTGGTAAACGCTGATGTAAGGACCATTACATGACCCGGAAATCCCTTATCCCACACAACTCGTCACCTTGTTTCACATCAATACGGTTCCCTGCCCGTGCGATTTGGAGACATCACCAGGCCTCGAAAGCCGGCCTCATCCACCCTGAGACCCAAAATGCAACCTCATCCTGATCCGATTTCTCCGAAGGTGTTTTCGTAACATTTATTCCCCCTTTTCCTTTCTCTTTGGACACCTGTTCCTCGCACCTGCTGTGTGCAGCGCAAGCCCTTACTGAGCTGGAATTTCCGTTTCCCACAGGGGACCCTGTGCAACTCAGGGTTTCCGGATTTTAACTCGGGGTTCCCGGATTTTAACTCGGACAGCCGCGCTCTTTGCTCAACAGGCCGCCGGCTCAGGCATCCTGGGGAGCTGCTGCTCCCTGGCCACTTGCCCCCGGCCGTGCCCAGCAAGGGCGGTCTTCCTGTCCTCCCGTCCGGCCGTTCCCCACCCGACAGCCCGGGGGGGTCCGGCTTTTCGGAAAGTCCTGCTGGACGGCACCGGAGAACATTCGGGACCGGGACGCGGTCCAGTCCTGAGACCCGGGAGTGGCCCGGCGCCGGCGAGAGCGCAGCTCTGCCCCGGGAGCCCGTCATCCCAAGGGCCCCGCCGCCGGGGACCCGGTGGGCGCCTTGGGGGACCCGGTGGGCGCCTTTGGGGGCGGAGGGAGGAGGCTGTGTTTTGCCTGTGCGTGCGTTCGTTCGTTCGTTAAGGACGATAAAAACTCGGGCTGCAAACCCCTCCTCCGTCGGAAGGAGCACGATTACGCAGGCGAGGGCAGCCGGAGAGGGGCGGGGCGGGCCGGGCCGGGAAACAGGGCTCGGACTGTCCCGGCGGGGACATCACCGCCCGGAGCGGCCGCGGAGAGGCGGGGGGCCGCGCGCGGGAGGTCACGCCGGGCCGGGGCACTCTCCCCCGGGCCGGGCTGCGGAGCCGCGGGCCAGCGCCGGCGGGGACGAGGGGGTGCCCGACGCCAGCAGGAAGGCCGCCTCCCGCTCCCCGCCCCCCCGGGGCTGCCGAGCGACAGAGCCGGGCGGGGAAGGAGGAAGACGTCCTGACAGACAGGGACGCGCAACAAGTGCCCGCGGCCGCGTCCCCAGAGGAAGCCGGTCCGGGGCGGGAAGCCAGGCCGCCTCGCTCAGCGCCCCCCGCACTCACTCTGCCACACGACGCTTTTCAGCCCCCGTTCCGGCTCCGGCGGCGCCATCTTCCCGTCGCTGCGGAGGAGCGGCCGCCGCCTCCCGCCGGCTCGCCGCCTACTTCAGCGGGCCTTCGGGCCGCTCCCCTGGCCCCGCCCCCGTGGCCCCGCCCCCGCCGGCCGCGCCCGCGGTGACGTCATGTCGCCCGCACGGGAAGCCACGCCCACCCCCTGGAAGGAGGCTGCGCAATGCGGGTGGAAGCGGGCGGTCGCGCGCCCCCTAGCGGGAGGCGGGGTCACGTCCGCTTCAGGTGACGTCAGAAGCAAAACAAAACGTGCGGACAGATTGACAGCCGGTGTCCCCGGAGAGGTTTTCGAGTTCGTGGGTGCTGTGCGAGCAGAAGGGAGGATTCCTTCGCTTTACAAAAAGAATTCTCCCCTTCGCGGAACGATTCGTGATAGACTTCGCTCAGTAGCCACTTCAACAACCGAACGGAAAATGTACCCCCCCCCTCCTCCAAAAGTTGGTTTTATGCCACTTTCAAGGACAGGGTAATGGTGTAGAACCATAAGGGGTACCTCCAGCGTGCCCGGAACTAAGCCCACTCCTGAAGAACTTACAGTCAAATTATAGAGCTCAATTCCCGGGATGCCGAACGTGGTCAAACGTTGGTTTCAAAAGCAAATGCTTTAATGATGATGCTAGACGAATGGACCAATAAAACAATGATTATTTATTTGCTAAACATAAATGCGTGTGTCGAACGGTCTGGGAGAGGCTATCAATGCTTTAGGGTCCAAAAGAAGGGAAGGACTGTTGAGAGCTGGTTCCCAGAGGAGATGATCAGAGCTCAGACGTACGCGGCCCAACAGTGACATCACCGTCACACACACTGGCAGGAAGAAAGTAGGCTTTCCTGCAGAGATTTGCAAAGAACCAATGGCCTTCATTCAAACTGGCCACACAGGAAAGAGGAAATTGTTCCTACTGCTAATAAATAGTTAAGAGTGACCGAGGGCTCACTATATGCCAGGCACCTGTGGTAAGCAGGTTGCCTCACTGACCCTCAAAGCATCCCTTACCAAGAAAACTGAGGCTCAAAGAAGGTAAGTCCCTTACGGAGGATGTACAGCCAGTGGTGGGGTGGGGGAAAAGACCAGGCTCGAGTTACACAGAACGTTACAAATAGAGCAATCTGCAAGATAACCTGCAAGTTTTGCTCTTTAGGAGGGAAAAGGAAAAGGAAATATCAAATCAGCCATGATATGGGTTCGAGCACAGCATACGGCATTGTTAAAAACAGCACAACTGGCCCAACATGGAGTCCCTTTATGCTAAGCCTCAGTTATTTTTGAACACGCCTTAGCCTCCCGGCACTGCAATTTGCTTCAAGGAAGAGCCGGTGAAGACAAGCCTTGTAAGGTCCCCAAACCTGGCCACGTGTCAGAATCGCTTGGTGAGTTTGTCATGACTACAGATTCTCAGGCCGGGCCCCAGATCCAGTGAGTTAGAGTCGCCAGGGGTGGTACCCGGGAATGTGTGTGAACGAATGAGTTCCCCAAGTGATGTGGACGCACCTGTCCCAGCCCCGTTCATTCATTGGGACAAATGTGAGCTAAACACAGCCCCCCTCTCTGTGTTGCCGCTGAGGCGGCAAATGTCACTGCTAGAGCTCTACGGCTTGTCGCCTTTCCAAGGACAGGTGCTCTGGGAATATCTTACCAGTGACACATCATGTATCCCTCATCATTCCTACCCAGACAGGGAAAGGGGACAGAAACAAGGGAGTGTGTCCTCTCTCTCAGTTCCCTCCAGACAGAATTCTGCGTTTGTCCCTAACTACAGCTCTTGGCTCCTCAGCTGTGCTTTGGAGGAGGAAAAACTTCAGTTGCGTGTGTGTATTACTATAGTACTGTTTTATTTTTATATATATTTTATTGATTTTTTACAGAGAGGAAGGGAGAGGAATAGAAAGCCAGAAACATCGATGACAGAGAACCATCCATCAGCTGCCTCGTGCACCCCCCCCCCCACTGGGGATGTGCCCGCAGCCAAGGTACATGCCCTTGACCGGAATCGAACCCAGGACCCCTCAGTCCGCAGGCCAACGCTCTATCCACTGGCCAAACCGGTTTCAGCGCTATAGTACTATTTTATATGAAGGCTGCTGGCATTCGAAGAACACACATTTTTCTAGATACAACAGATTTATCTTACATATAATCATTGCCTTTCCTCTCCAGAAATAAAAAAAAAAAAAGGGTTACAGTGTGAGAGGGCGGGACAGCCAACAAGATGGATGGTTCTTCCCCCAAAAGGTGCGCGTGTGTCCGTCTTTCCGCAGTTTGAGGCCCCGCCCGGCTGTCTCTCCATCCGCAGTGTGTGCACACTCCCAGGCGTGGCTGCGGTCCTCCAGCAACCGGCCGACCCCTCTGCTCCCGCACAAGTCCCGCAGCCCGTCGCTGTGCAGGACAGGGCCCCCCTGCCCCCCGCTGTGCTGCCGGCCAAAGGCCCGAAGTCCCCTGGTCTGCTGGGGGATGAGCTGTGTCCCTGTGCGCGGCCTGATGTCACCTTCTCCGGGAGGGGACCTTTCTGGCCCCCGATCGGCTGAAGGGCGGCCTGGCTGGGGCTGGTGCCGAGGAAACACTCACGGGGCAGATGTGCTGAAGGCCGCGTTGTGTCGGAATGTGCAATCTCAGAAGGGATCTCCTAAGCCCGTGGTCGGCAAACTGCGGCTCTCGAGCCACATCCGGCTCTTTGGCCCCTGGAGTGTGGCTCTTCCACAAGATACCACGGCCTGGGCGGGTCTGTGTTGAAGAAGTGGCCTTGGAAGAAGTTTAAAAAATGTGGCTCTCAAAAGAAATTTCAGTCGTTGTCCTGTTGATGTTTGGCTCTGTTGGCTGATGAGTTTGCCGATCACTGGCACTCGCTGGGCCTCTGTCCCTCCCCAGTCCTCTCTGCAGCCCATCTTTTTTTTTTTTTTTAATATATTGATTCCAGAGAGGAAAGGACAAAGAGAAACACCCATGATGAGAGAGGATCACTGATCAGCTGCCTCTGCACGCCCCCCGCTGGGGACCGAGCGGGAAGGGAACCGTCACCTCCCGGTTCGGGGGGCGATGCTCAGCCCCGGAGCCGCCCCGGCCGGGGTCCTGACCTCGGCTTCCGGAGGCGGAGGGAGTCCGAGTTGTTCTAAGGAGCTTGTCCTACGCTAGGTGCAGCGTGCGGGCTAACAGAGCTTGTCCGTCTCCGGTCACGAACGCTGGCGACACCCCTGCAGAACACACGGGGGGCGGGGGGGGCGGTGAGAAACAGACAAAACCCACCTTGCCTCGGAATCACCCCTGTCCATTCGGGTTACTCACTGGGTCCGGGCTCCGTTGTCCTCGCCCCGCTCCGTCACTCGGCGCTCCTCTTCCCTCTGTAAACCACTGACAGCGACAGGGAGGGGCCACGGTGGGTGACACAGGCGGACACTGTGTCGCCTGAAAAAGCCCCCAGACGGCTCTGCGGCTCAGATCAGTGCTCGGGTCTGACATGTTCTTTCCCGGTTAAGAAAAGGGCAAGAAGCCCTGACCGGTGTGGCTCGGTGGATAGAGCGTCGGCCTGTGGACTGAAAGGTCCCGGGTTCGATTCCGGTCAAGGGCATGTACCTTGGCTGCGGGCACATCCCCAGTAGAGGTGTGCAGGAGGCAGCTGATGGATGTTTCTCTCTCACATCTCTCTCCCTCTCTCTCTCTCTCTCTAACTCACTCTCTCTCTCTGTCTCTGTCTCTCTGTCTCTGTCTCTCTCTCCCTTCTTCCCTCCCTTCCACTCTCTCCAAAAAATCAGTGGAAAAATCCTCGGGTGAGGATTAATAGAAAAAAACAAAACAACGTGTAGTCATGGAAATAGTTTCCAAGAATGCAGACCTAGGCCCACATACATTTCCCTGAAGACTAATCATCAGTACCTGGGCAGTTCTTTAAAAGTGGTTTTTTAATGACTTAGAAGTAGGTTTTTCTGACGTTAGGCCTGCTCCCTGCAGCCCCTGGAGACAAACCCTTTAAACACCGTGCTGCTTCAGGCCACGGGGGCGCGCTGGGCCGGGCGCGGAGCGGGGAGCGGGTGGCTGGCTGGCGGGGACAGGCTCGGCCGATCCCTGCCCGTGGACGGGGTCGGGTGGGAAGCTGGCCCGGACTGGGGGCAGGAGGTGGGGGTGCTGGTGGGAAGACCTCATTTCCGCTCACACGCTCTGAAGTCAGCTATGTCTGACTGGCATCTGTGCACATGCACGCAGCTCCTGTCTGCGGTCTGGGGTTTATCTGACTCCCCGGGAACAGGGCCCCAAGGCCCCAAACCAAGCCGCCCCTAGGAGAGCTGGCAGAGAGCGTTATTTTTGTTTTAATATATATTTTATTGATTTTTCCCAGAGAGGGATAGAAAGTCAGAAACATCGATGAGAGAGAAGCATCGATCAGCCGCCTCCTGCACACCTACTACTGGGGATGTGCCCGCAACCAAGGTCCATGCCCTTGACCGGAATAGAACCCGGGACCTTTCTGTCCGCAGGCCGACGCTCTATCCCCTGAGCCAAACCGGTTAGGGCAGCGAGCGTTATCTTGATCCCAGTCTCCCTCTCAGCACCCCTTTTCCGCCCCTGGGCTCATCCGTCCGTGCACACCGGAAGCAGACACCCTAGCATTTGTCTCCCTGATTCACTGGAGAGTCAGCTTTGATCCTGACTTCATTGTCGCCCTAAAATGCAATGAGAAAAATGACTTACCATGAGAAAAATGACTTACCCATTCCAAGTGTACTTCCAGAGCAGGTGACTGCAACAGACAAAGACACGGCATTGCACAGACACGTATTGGCATGTTTAAGGCGATCGGACTTGAGAAAGAATAAAGGGAAAGTGAACCAAAGAATGAATGCGCGCCCGGCCCGCATGGCTCAGTGGTTGAGCATCCACCTATGAACCAGGAAGTCACCGTGTGGTCCCTGGTCCAGCCCCATGCCCAGGTTGCAGGCTGGGTCCCCAGTAGGGGGGTGTGCAGGAGCCAACTGATCAATGATTCTCATCACTGATGTTTCTATCTCTCTCCCTCTCCCTTCTGCTCCGAAATCAATTAAAAAATATATATTTTTAGAAAAGAACATATGAGAACCAATTTGGGTGATGGGAGAAGGAGATAACTACTAGCAGTCTGACCTTGGGCTTAACTACTCGGTGCCTCAGTTTACCTATAAGGGGTAGGAAGAAGAATTCGAACTTCACAGGGTTATTATGAAAATCAATGAATTCCAGGGGGGAAGGCTGGGGTGGATGGGAGGCGGATGCTGGGGGAGATCAACCGAAGGACTTGTATGCATGCATATGAGCATAACCAATGACTGAAAGACACTGGGGCGGGGAGGGGGCCAGGTGGGGACATGTGCTGGGGGGTAGGGGAGGCTGGGGGGAGGATAATGGGAGGAAAAAAAGGAAAACATATTAAATATAAGTTATACTGCAAAAAATAATAAAAAATTAATTAAAAAAGAAAATCAATGAATTCATGTAAACCCTTCTAATAGTTGCAGCTCATAGTCAATAGCTATTAGTCATTATTAACATTTACAATATTGTCCTAATTATCAGAGTAACGCATCATTGACACTGAAGAAGAAAAAAAAAAAACCACTAACACAAAATAACTCTAAAAACAACACCAAAAAATGTCCCCCAAATGCATGGTTTTTACCAGGGAAACGGCACTGAGATATTGAATGTGAAAACACTTGACAGGCTTTAAACATTTGGTAGAGCCCTAGCCAGTGTGGGTCAGTGGGTAGAGCGTCCCTCAGCCAGAGGACTGAAGGGTCCGGGTTCCGATTCTGGCCCAGGGCCCGTCCCTCAGGTGCAGGCTCAGGCCCAGCCCCAGGCGGGGCGTTATAGGAGGCAGCCACCCATGTGTCTTCTCTGTCTGTCTCTCCCTCACCCTTCCGCTCTCTCAGAAATTGATGGAAAAATATCCTCCGGTGAGGATTAACAAAAAAATAAAACATAAAGTAAAACCTGGCTAGACTGTAAAACATTATGCGGCTCTAATGAAATCCCGTGATGAGCTGGAAGCCCTTTCTCCTAAGAGCACATCCCCACCCAGCAACCCAATCCTGAGACTTCCCAGAGGGCCCTGCTCTGGGCCAGCACGTCCTGGGGACAAGATAATGAAAAAACAGGGAATCGGAGCGTGACAGCCAAGGACAGGGAGGACACCCCGCAGGGGGCCTGGCCGGCTCCATCCTCAGAACCTCTGTCGCCTCCACGGAATTGGACGTTTCAGATGCTGCTGCTCAGGGAAGATCGCTGAGCCCAGACCGACTCCTCCTCCTGTGTTCGAAGGCTTCGTCGCCTCTTTTCTTTTTCCTTTCTTTCTTTTTTTATGAAGTTTATGAAAAGCATATGAGTCTGCCTGGAGGGAGGGCCTGGGATACAGGGCAGGGAGCTTGCTCGCCGTTCTGATTTATGATCAAACCCCGCCAAGCCCGGCTTAGAATTTATGAATTCATTGTTGTGTTTTCACTGATGCCCCCAGCGCTTCCTCAGTCACGAGACTGAATCTGCACAAATAAAAGCTCAAGTGTCTTAATTCCCGACACTTCCAGCGTGTCTATTGTCATCTCTAAGACTGTGTTTAAAAAAACCTGTCCCCGAATCTGAAAGCGGAAACTCATTTAAAAAGGAACATCCTGTCCTTTTCCTGAAGGAGAGAAAAGAGGGGGAGATGGAGCGTCTCCAAATGGAATAATAACGAAGCATCGAGATTCCCAAGAAGCCCCGGGGGGCGGGTGGGGGGGGCGGTTGCCACAATCTGCCTGCAGGATGTGGAAGTGTCATACCCTCTTTTTAATTATGTTTTTAAATGAATTTCACAGCCCTGACTGGTTTGCTCAATGGATAGAGCGTTGGCCTGTGGACTGAGAGATCCCGGGTTCGATTCTCTCATCATGTTTCTAACTCTCTATCCCTCTCCCTTCCTCTCTGTAAAAAATCAATAAAACATATTTTTTAAAAATAAATAAACGCATTTTACAGAGAGAGGAAGAAAGAAGAAGAGAGATTGAGATTGAGATTGAGATAGATAGATAGAGAGAGAGAGAGACATCAATCAGCTGCCTCCCGCACGCCCCGCACTGGGGATCGAACCCGAAATCAGGTAGGTGCCCTGACTGGGGAATCGAACCTCGACCTCTTGGTTCATGGGCTGATGCTCAACCAACTGAGCCCCGCTGGCCAGGGCACCATCTACTCTTCCATCACCCCCTCTTTGACCTTCTTTCCCACAGGTCAGTGTGAGCGGCCCCGAGTCTCCCCTCAGACTGTGTTGAGGGTTCGTTTGAAGTAGGGTCACAACTTGCTGTACCTGAATATATTTTTTTGGGACAGAAGGTAAGCTTCAGGCCCGTCTCCACCACCGGGGACACCATCACGGTGTACACGTCCCCGCAGGGGATCCCCGTGACGTCACAGAAGCTGAGGCCGGCGCCGGCGGAGCAGGTGAAGACGCCTTTGGAGCCGTAGAGGTCAGCGCTGTAGTTGGCGGAGCCCCGGGCGGCTCGCCAGTCCACCCGGATGCCGTGAGGGTCCAGCCTGTACAGCTTCACTCCCAGCGGGCAGCAGGCGCCTGAAGGGTGACAGAGAAACGCACAGATTGCTTATCCCCCCTCGCACACACATGGCCTTTTAAAAATATATATATATCTTATTGATTTTTGTACAGAGAGGAAGGGAGAGGGATAGAAAGTCAGAAACATCGATGAGAGAGAAACATCAATCAGCTGCCTCCTGCACACCTCCTACTGGGGATGTGCCTGCAACCAAGGTACATGCCCTTGACCGGAATCGAACCTGGGACCCTTCAATCTGCAGGCCGACGCTCTATCCACTGAGCCAAACCGGTTTCGGCCACACATGGCCTTTATTGCTACGGGGAAACAATACCAGCAACGTATGCTAAGGGGTGTGTGCTGAGAGCAAGATCTGAAGAGATACTGAGTTCTTCCCACGGTGGGCCACGAGGTTAGAAATCCATGTGTAAAACAGTTAAGGAAATGCACTAGACCCATGGTCGGCAAACTCTTTAGTCCACAGAGTCAAGCATCAACAGGACAACGACGGAAATTTCTTTGGAGAGCCACATTTTTTAAACTTAAACTTCTAACGCTGCTTCTTCAACATAGACTCCCCCAGGCCGTGGTATTGTGTGGAGGAGCCACACTCCAGGGGCCAAAGAGCCGCATGTGGCTCAAGAGCTGTGGTTTGCCGGCCACGGCAGGAGATGGTAAGAAAGAAGAGAGGAAAACAGAAGAGAGGAGAAACCCGTGTGGGGGGTTTTCTTTTCTTCTCTCCATCCCCAGGGGTGTGGATTTTTAGGAGCTCACGATGGTGAGTCCAAAAGTCACCCTGGCCGGTATGTGGTGTGGATGAGTCCAAAGTTCTAAGTCAAAGGCACGGGCTCCTTGTCAAGAGCCTTCCCACTGCCCTAGTGTTGGGTGCTTTTCGTGGGATTGGATTTATTTTTTTAATATATTTTATTGATATTTTACAGAGAGGAAGGGAGAGGGATAGAGAGTTAGAAACATCGATCAGCTGCCTCCTGCACACACCCTACTGGGGATGTGCCCACAACCAAGGTACATGCCCTTGACCGGAATCGAACTGGGACCCTTCAGTCCACAGGCCGACGCTCCATCCACTGAGCCACACCGGTTTCAGCTCATGGGATGGGATTTAAATGTCATTGGCTGCCTTCAGCTCTCACCGAAGAGACCGATTGTGCCAAACCGAGCCATGCCAGGGGGCCGGCGCTCACCCCACAGGCAGGTGAGCAGCGCCGGGACCAGCTCTGCGGGTCACCCTTCACCCGGGCTCGCCAACGAGGCACTTTTCCCTCTTTTCCAAACGCCTTGAGCGGATCACACATCGGTGTCAAGCAGGGCACCAAATGGTGGATTCCTCGGTCGCTAAAGCAAAGATGTTGTATAATAAGAAGAAAAATTCAGTTATAGATAATCAGGCTCATTGGATTTCTTCTTCTTTTTAAAAAAAATTTTTATTGATTTCAGAGAGGAAGGGAGAGGATGAGTGAGAGAGAGAAACACCAATGATGGGAGGGAATCATTGATCAGCTGCCTCCTGCACGCCCCCTACTGGGGATCAAGTCCAAAACCCAGGCCTATGCCCTGACGGGGAATCAAACAGTGACTTCTTGGTTCATAGGTCAATGCTCAACCACTGAGCCATGCTGGCTGGGCTGGATTTATTCTTTAAAAAAATTGGGGGGGGGGGGTCTAGCTGGTTTGGCTCAGTGGATAGAGCATCTGCCTACGGAATGAAGGGTTCCAGGTTCGATTCCGGTCATGGGCAAGTACCTTGGTTGCAGGCACATCCCCAGTGGGGGCTGTGCAGGGAGGCAGCTGATCGATGTTTCTCTCCTATCAATATTTCTAACTCTCTATCCCTCTCCCTTCCTCTCTGTAAAAAATCAATAAAATATATTTGAAAAAAATGGGCGGGGAGGAGTGTGAACTAGGCAAAGGGCCATATTCCCAGAAGTAGATATCAGGATGAGAACTCAGGCAGCAAATCTAAGGAAAAGCAATGGGCCAGAAGACGGTATAAACCACCTTACGTATTTCTAACACGTTACATATGCTTTCCTGTTCTGAGTAGTCCCATTCCTCTTCCCAGGGTGGAAGCAGAACCAAGGAAGATAAGGCAGCACAGCTTATGCGAAGCCATGGCGTTAAGACTCCTCTCCGCAGACTTGTTCTCCGACCCCTGGGCTGGCAAAATGATATTTCAACTCTCCTGCCCCAGGCCCTGCGGCAGACTCGACTGGAGCTCTTTCCCGGGAGAAAGGGCGTCTTTCCATGTGAGAAGGAAGCCTTGCGCCTGGACTGCAGATGGGTAAGCCCAGGCCCCATGGATGCTGTAGAGCTGGGATGGGGACCCACTTACTAGAGGCGTAGCGTTGGTAGGCGCAGTCTGCCGTCAGCCCGCTGGTGCTAATGGCTTTTAAGGCCACTGTGTAATTGACGCCACACGCGATGCATCCCAGGAGGCAGTGGTTCTGATGGGTGTGACACTGAGACTGTCTGGTGGGGGACGCCAGAACGGTCACGTAGGTGAGGGCCCCAGTCCCAACGGTCCAGCTCACGTTGACCACTGATTGGGTGACCTGAGTCACTGTCAGGCCGGCGGGGCAGCAGGGCACTGATACGAGAAAAAAGAGAATATAACGAGGGTGATTTGGGGAAAATGACCTCCAGTGGTGTTCAGCCTGTGTTCCATTCAACAGCCTACATTCCTCCAACCTCCCATTTCATGAAAATCTCCTTTTGTCAAGCAAACTCTCATGTCCTCTCAGGCAGGAGTTAATATCAACTAAATATATACACTGAGTGGCCAGATTATGATGATCTCTGAACGCATAATAACCTAGCCACTCAGTGTATATCCCATAAATAAAAGGCTAATATGCAAATTGTCCCCTCAACCAGGAGTTCGACCAGCAGGCAGGCCAGCCAACAGCCCATGTCCCCTCCCCCTGGCCTGGCTGGCTGAACCCCACCTATGCACAAATTCATGCACCAGGCCTCTAACACACACACACACACACACACACACACACACACACGCACACGCACACGCACACGCACACACACACTGAGTTCAGAGATCATCATAATGTGGCCACTCAGAGTACAGTGGGTGCTTCCCCCAAGAACACAATGCATTAACTGGCTGTGGGTAATATGAGGTTCCCCCATTTTTTTTTCCAGAATAAGAAAATGCTTCGTTGTCCCCCAGCTTTAACGATTCCGGTTGCAAATTTCAAAGCAGCAGCTGCCTGCACCCCTCCTCCCAATAAAACATTTCAGAGCATTTGTAATTAAATGTACTTTTCATTTATCCTGCATTTCATAGGATATAACGGATATAAAAGCTTGAAATATTCCTAACAACCTAAGAATACCACAGCCAAGTCTCAATTTTCGTAGGGACCCATTATATAGAATATAGAAATCTCTAGAAACTTCCCAGTGTACTTGGCATTGTCTCTATCCCACAGCTTTTTACATTTCAACTTTTCAGAGTCCAAAGTGCCGTCAGCGGATGTATATAAGAGAAAATAATGTCCAAAGGCTTTAAGTAACTTGCTAAATTTGGCTCACGCACAAGACTAAGAAGCAATAACCGCTCTCTCTCTCATCCAGCTCTAACTATGCAGCAGGTACTATGTGGAGAGCTTTGCAGGATTAATTAATATTCACGACCACTCCAGGAAGCCATTACCCACCTTCACGCGTTAGGAAACGCAACCTCAGAAAGCATTCTCTAGCCAAAGACTCAAAAGGGATGAGCCAAAGAGGTGAGCAATAACCCAGCTCAGCTGGACACTTGTTCGTTGTTTCGGTAGATTGGGGCCCCAGGGGAACAGGACTTGAAACAAATGTTCTTGCAGAGTCAACATGTTCCCTTTTATGTCAATGCCTGAGTGTATTAGAGTCTCCGATGTTTCTACAGAGCCTGTGTTCAAATGGCGAAAGCTTTATAAAACTGGGGCTGTTTTATTTTATTGATTTCCACAGAGAGGAAGGGAGAGGGATAGAGAGTTAGAAACATCGATCAACTGCCTCCCACACACCCCCTCCTGGGGATGTGCCCCAAACCAAGGCACATGCCCTTGACTGGAATTGAACCTGGGACCTTTCAGTCTGCAGGCTGATGCTCTATCCACTGAGCCAAACCGGTTAGGACAAGACTGGGGCTTTTTTAATTGGGGGGCGGGGGGGGGGGGAGAGAGAGAGAGAGAGAGAGAGAGAGAGAGGGAGAGAGAGAGAGAGAAGCTTGTTGATCCACTTATCTATGCATTCACTGAGAGAGAGAGAGAGAAATACATCAGCTTGTTGATCCACTTATCCATGCATTCACTGAGAGAGAGAGAGAGAGAGAGAGAGAGAGAGAGAGAGAAATTCATCAGCTTGTTGATCCACTTATCCATGCATTCACTGATTGATCCCTGTCTGATCCCCGATGGGGGGATTGAACCCACAACCTTGGCACATGGGGACGATGTTCCAACCAACTGAGCTACCTGCCAGGGCAAGAGCGGGGCTGGCGGAAAGGCCCCCGAGTTTCCCGCGTCTCTGTCACTGACAGGGCAGGCAGATCGGGGAAAGCAGCTCTGTCTTAGCACAGACAGCTCCGGGGGCCGCCCGTACCTGTCTCCAGCCGGACGCTGTAGCTGGGCAGGCTCCGGCCGGCCGGCGTCTCGGCCTCGGCGGTGACGGAGAACACGGAGCCGCAGGGCAGGCCGCCCAGGGCGCAGGCCCGGCCCGAGCCGCTGCAGCGGAACAGCCCCGCCTCGCCCCACGCCGTCACCGTGTAGGTGGCGCCCCGGTTCCTGGACGTCCAGTGCACGAGGGTCCCCGAGGAGGCGTCCTCCGAAAGGCTCTGTATTTCGGGGCTGCAAGGAGCTGAGAGAGTTCAGGTTATTCACCGACACGGGGAGAGGCAACAAGGTCCCGTGGGCCATCTGCTCTCAAACCCACTCTCCTCCCTCCTCCCCGCAGTGAGAGCAGCGTCCCTTTCAGCTGTCCCCGGTGTGGAGGCCAAATTCATAGTTTTGTTTTTTGGGTTTTTAAATATATATATATTTTATTGATTTTTTACAGAGAGGAAGGGAGAGGGATAGAAAGTTAGAAACATCAATGAGAGAAACAATGATCAGCTGCCTCCTGCACACCCCCCACTGGGGATGTGCCCACAGCCAAGGTCCATGCCCCTGACCGGAATCGAACCCGGGACCCTTCAGTCCGCAGGCCGAGGCTCTATCCTCTGAGCCAGACGGGTTTCGGCTCTCTGCGGCTCTTGCTGGAGGCTGCGCTGGGCCACACTGCTGGGGGGGGGGGGGGCGGGGTCAGCGAGTGGAGGTGCGGCGGGTCTTACCGGTGGTGATGAATCGGGGCGCACAGGAGGCGCTGCTGCCGCGGGCCTCGCTGAAGGAGTGCACGGTGATGCTGTACTCGGTGTCGCACTCCAGGGCAGAGAGGGTGCATGCGGGGGCCGTGTCGTTGCACTCCACCACGTTGAACCCGTCGGCAGCCCTGGTCTCGTAAAGCTCCGCACCCCGGGCGGGGGACCAGACCATCTCCACTCGGTCGCCGGTCACCAGCACGGGGTTAATGTCGCTGGGACAACAGGGAGCTGGGCACAGACACAGAGAGCGGGGGGGGGGGGGGGGGGGGGGGGGGGGGGGGGGCGCGGCGGGCGGGGCGGGTCAGCACCGGAGCGGACCCTGACCTCCCCGTGCACGACTCCGTCCCTGCCCTCAATTCCTGCAAGACCGTCCTAGACCCCCCCCCCCCCCCACCTCCGAGCGTGGCCCGAGACCGCTGCATGGAGCATGAAGCCTCTGAGCATGACGTTCAAGTTCATGGTGAGCTGCGCCCAGTCTGCCGTTCAGCTGCCGCTCTCTGGGTCCCCTGTCTCGCCAGACTCCTCGACTCCCCACACACACGCGCTCTCCTTTCCCTGCGCCTCCAAGACCGCTGAGCCCTCTGCTGGGATGCCATTCCCTGCTTCCGTCTGACAAACCAGACTCGGGCCAATGGCTCCTCCCTATCGTCCCTCCAGGCTCTGAAACAGATAAAGCTGGTGGGGGGCGGGCAGAGGAGGGCAGCCAGCAGCACCCTATGAGCAGATGTCAGAAGAAACCCTACATTAACTCATGGACAAATTCTGACCGATGTCGGACTCAGCGTGGAGTGTCTCTGGAATGCTCTTGCTCCTCCCACTTGCCACCTGTCCTTAAAGATCCAGTTCAAGGTCACTCTCTCTGGAAGACGCTCCTGAACTCTCGAGGCCTTTCTCCAAATTCCCAGGCAGCGATGATTTGATCCCCTCACCCTGGTAAAATGTATTACAACCCCGCTAGTGTCCTTTTCTACATAATGATATCGTAGCATTCTTTTAGCCTATCTAATAAAAGAGTAATATGCAAATTGACCGTACCTCCTCCGACCAAACCACGCCCATCAGCCAATCAGGAGCAAATTATGCAAATAAATCCCAACCAAGATGGCTGCGGCCACTGAGAGCAGAAGGGAGGCTTGGGTTTCCCAGGCAACAGAGGAAGCTTTCTGCCTGCTGTTGCTGTTGCCGGCCAGGCCTCCACTCAATGCTACAAAGTTTCAATTATAGAAGATACATAATCCCAACAGAAATGGTGGCAGCCATGGAGCTGGAGAGAGCAGAGGCTAGGGTTGCCCGGGCGACAGAGGAAGCTGAGCTTCTGCAGCCCTAGCGCCTAGGCCTCCACTCCAGGCTATAATGTTTCAATTATAGAAGGTAAATGTCCCAACAGAAATGGCTGCTGCCACAGAGTGAGCAGAAGGCTTGGCTCTGCTCCAGACTATAAAGTTTCAATTGTAGACATAAATTAATCCCAGATTCCAGGGCCTCTGATTGGGTTTTGCTGGGGTGTGTGGCCAGCCTGCAAACCACCACAGTCCTCTTGCCCAGGCTGTCCCACACCCCAAGGGAACCCCAATCCTGATCCAGGACACCCTTCAGGGCAAACCAGGTGGCCCTCACCCATGCACCAGGCCTCTATCCTATCTAATAAAAGAGTAATATGCAGATTGACCATCACTCCAAAACACAAGATGGCTGTCCCCATGTGGTCAAAGATCCTGCCTCCATGTGGACACACGATGGCCACCACAAGAAGGCCAGCAGGGGAGGGCAGTTGGGAGGGACCAGGCCTGCAAGGGAGGGCAGTTGGAGGTGATCAAGCCTGCAGGGGAGGGCAATTAGGGGTGACCAGGCCGGCAGAGGAGGGAAGTTGGGGACAAACAGGCTGGCAGGGGAGCAGTTAGACATCAATCAGGCTGGCAGGGGAGTGGTTAGGGGGTGATCAGGCTGGCAGGCAGAAGCAGTTAGGGGCAATCAGGGAGGCAGGCAGGTGAGCAGTTGGGAGCCAGCAGTCCTGGATTGTGAGAAAGATGTCCGACTGCCTCTTTAGGCCTGATCCTACTAGGGGGGCTAGCTAACAGGTGATCCATTTAAAAATATATTTTAATTGATTTTTTTATAGAGAGGAAGGGAACGATAGAGAGCCAGAAACATTGATGAGAGAGAAACACCGACCAGCTGCCTCCTGCACACCCCCACCAAAAATGTGCCCACAACCAGGGTACAAGCCCTTGAACGGAATCAAACCCGGGACCCTTCAGTCCACAGGCCGATGCTGTATCCACTGAGCCACACCGGTTAGGGCCGCAGGTGACCCGCTTTACTGCCATGTGGTGGACTCAGATCCCCCTTCACAAGCGCCAGGTGCGACTCACCTGTGGTGTGATTGTACACGTCGCCCAAGGGGCTCTGGCCCGCCTGGTTGTAGGCAAAGACGCTGACGAAGTAAGCGAAGCCACAGGCGGACGGGAAGGCGCACCGGGTGAGGGACGTGTTGCAGTGAACTTCCAGGCCGTCGTCGCTCTTCACAAAGGCCACGTAGTAGTCGCCCAGGTCCACGCTGGCCCAGGACACCGACAGGTGGCCTGGGGGGTCTTCCCGGATCGCCACTCCTCCGGGGGCACAAGCCACTGGGAAACGATGCGCCATAAACAGGTGTGAGAAGTGGGCTTTGCTTCTTTGTGACCACGCCCGACCCCGGAGGCCGTGAGCGAGGAACGCTGGCTGTCAAACGGTGTGTGCAAGCCCCCGGGGCGGGCTCACGCGCCCTGGCATGGCTCTCGCCCCGCACGGGGAGGCTGTGCTGGAGACACCGCCTCAGCTACGTATTGGCTTTTCAGTTTTGGGGGTAGTTTTTTTGTTGTTGTTGTTTTGGTTTTGTTTTGTTAATCCTCACCCAAGGATATTTTCCCATTGATGTTTTAGAGAGAGTGGAAGAGAGGGAGGGAGGGAGGAGAGAAAGGGAGAGAGAAACAGTGATGTGAAAAAGACGCATTGAGTGGTTGCCTCCTGCACATGTCCCAACCTGGACCGGAAAGTGACCTGCAACCCAGCCAGGTACAAGCCCTTTGACCGGAATCGAACCCGAGACCCCTTCGGTCTGTACGCCAGCGCTCTAACCACTGAGCCACCCCGGCCAGGCCCGTTGCGTACCGGTTGTCAGGGCCACCGCGCCCGCCGCCCCGCTGGCCCCGGCGTCGTTGCTGGCGGACACGGAGACCAGGTACTCGGTGCCGCAGCGGAGGCCGGCGATGGTGCAGCCGAGGCCGGCCGTGCTGCAGCTCCGCCGGGAGCCGGCGCCCCGGGCCAGCGCCGTGTAGTTGGCGGCTCCTTCCGCGGGGGCCCAGGACACCGCCGCCGCCAGAGCCCCGCTGTCAAAGGAGACTCGGACGTCCGCAGGGGCCCGGGGACCTGCGTTCGTGAGAGACAGCTGAGATTCCGCAGAGGCCGCAGGAACCCCGGTGAGATCCGGCCTCACAAGTGCAGTGACGGGAGGATGGGGGGCCGGAAAGTGACAGGAGCAGTGTCTACTCCAGGCTGGGGAGCGGGGAGAGCCGTCTGCGAGGGGTCACTGGTTCCCCAAAGCCTTTCTCTTTGCTCATCTCCCCGGGGTTTACGTTTTAGAGACTTTGGAGGGAGCCTGACTTTGCAGGGGCTGCTGTAACCAAGCGGCTTACACAGCCGGCCGGGCGGGCTCCGGGGTTGAGCAGCGACCTCTGAACCGGGGTCACGGTTCCGTTCCCGGTCAGGGCCCGGGCCCGGGTTTCGGGCTCCATCCCCGAGTGGAGTGAGCAGGAGGCAGCCGGTCGGTGATTCTCTCTCATCACTGATGTTTCCATCTCTCTCCCGCTCCCTTCCTCTCTGAAATCAATAAAAAATATTTTATTATTATTTACTTATTTAAATATTTTTTATTGATTTTTTTTCAGGGAGGAAATGAGAGGAATAGAGAGTCAGAAACATCGATGAGAGAGAAACATTGATGAGCTGCCTCCCGCACACCCCCTACTGGGGATGTGCCCGCAACCCATACATGCCCTTGACCGGAATCGAACCCGGGACCCTTCAGTTTGCAGGCCGATTGCTTTAGCCACTGAGCCAAACCGGTTAGGGCAAAAAATATATATATATATATTTCTTAAAATATATATATTTTGAACAACAGAGATGTATTGCCTCGCAGTGCTGGCTGCCAGCAGCTGAAATCAAGGGGTTGGCGGGCGGGTTCCTTCCAGCGAGAAAGTCTGCGCTCCCGGCCTTTCTCCCCCGCTCGTAGACAGTGGCCCTGGGTTCAGACGGCATTCTCCCCGCGCGTGTGCGTCCGGGTCCAAACCTCCCTCTTTTTATAAGGACGTGAGTCATCCTGGATCGGGGCCCGCCCCACGACGTCCTCTGAACTAGCTGCACCTGCTCTGGAGCGAGCAGTAAGCGCTGAAGCCGCCCCGCGGGGACAGGCAGGGAACTGTAAATACACTCCCCCCCCCCCAAAGGCTGCTGCCCGCTGCTCGCTCCCCTCAGCACCAGCACAGCCGCTCTCCTTAACCACCCAGGGGCTTGGGGCGAGCCGGGGGGGGGGGGGGGGGGGCTGACCTGTCCTCTGGTTGCAGGTGGAGTCGTCCCCAGGGGTCCCGTTGGCATTCCAGGCATAGGCCTTGATGGTGTAGAGAGTCCCGGCGTCCAAGCTGGTGAAGGTCAGGGTGGTGTTGGTGGTGTTCTCCTTCCACATCCTGCCCAGGCCGTTGGCTCGCATGAGGGACACGGAGAAGCCGGCGGCCGTGTACACGGCTCCCCACTGCACGAGAATGGAGTCTGGACTCGGGGAGCTCGCTTCCAGCACCGGCGCGGCCAGCACTGCGGACGCAAAAGCACGGGGGGGGGGGGGGGGGGGGCTGCGTCACAAAGGTTTGGCCCACGACAGTTCTCATGTAGGAGGAAGCAGGCCGAGGTGGATGTGCCATGTTAGGAAATAACTACTTGCTTTTCTTTTTTATTGATTATTTTATTGATTTTTTTACAGAGAGGAAGGGAGAGGGATAGAGAGTTAGACACATCGATGAGGGAGAAACATCGATCAGCTGCCTCCTGCACACCTCCTACTGGGGATGTGCCCACAACCAAGGTACATGCCCTTGACCGGGATCGAACCTGGGACCTTTCAGTCCAAAGGCTGACAGGCTGACACTCTATCCACTGAGCCAAACAGGTCTCGGCTGATATGCTTTTCAAAAAAGATTCAAGGCAGCCGAAACCGGTTTGGCTCAGTGGATACAGCGAGCGCCTGCGGACTGAAAGGTCCCAGGTTCAATTCCGGTCAAGGGCATGTACCTTGGTTGCGGGCACATCCCCAGTATGGGGTGTGCAGGAGGCAGCTGACGATGTTTCCCTCTCATCGACTTTTCTAACTCTCTATCTCTCTCCCTTCCTCTCTAAAAAAAAATCAGTAAAATATATTTAAAAAGAAAAGATTCAAGGCAGAGTTTCATGAAGAATTGCTATTAAAAAAAAAAAGAATTGCCATTTAAATAAAAACACAAGAATTGCTATTTAAATGTGCATTCATGACAAACAATTCATCCCAGGAATGGGGAACAGAGAAATTCTAATGTGAGGCATTACTTGAAGCTGGAGGAGGGTGAGGAATTAAATAAAACACCCCTGTAATCATCGCATGCGTCCGTGGGGTACAGAATGGTTCATTCTATCTGACCACCCCCACCCCCTGTCAGAAATGCGGCTGGGTGCAACTTTATCAGAGCTGTTTAAGTTATGCGGGTGACAAACTCCACCAATGCTTTTATGCCGAGTAAGTCGAAGTGTCCTCTGTTCTGCCCGACCTGGATGGCTAACAGCTGAAAACAGAAACCTCTGTTTCAGAGATTTACAAGCAGGGGTGCGTTTACAGATGCCCGGGAATGCTTATTTGCCAAAGCATCTGGACTTGCCATGCCACCTCCTCCGCAGGGAACCGCATCTCCAAAAGGCCCCACTCGGTGCCTTTTACTTCTGGGCCCCGACTCAGAGGCGCTCATGCCATCGCGCCATCGGTGTACGTGAGCCAGGTCCCCAGCGATGGCTCAGAGGGGGCTGGGCGTCCGGCTACCTGTCTTTGCCTGCTTTGGCGCGGAGGCCTGGCTTCTCCCGGCGGCGCCGACGGGTCGGACGGTGATTTGGTACGAGGTGGCAGCCTTCAGACCCGTCACAGTGCCCGGGGAGGTGGCCGCCGTGGTTTCAATGACGGTGTCCCCATCTCTGGCCGAGAGGACGTACCCGGTGGCGCCGGGCACGGCGGCCCACTCCACGGTGATGCTGTTGCTGAGTTTTGAGTACGCCTGCTCAATGGAGGGCATGTCAGGAGCTGGAAGAGATTTTGAAGTTGACCATGAGCCAGGACGCCTGTAAGAATGACTTCCGTCATCATTTTACTTGGCAAACTACACCGTTTGTGCAGCATCCTTCAGACAGAGACTCTGCCCTGACTTTCCAGAGAGGAGGAGGAGGAGGAGGAGGAGGAGGAGGAGGAGGAGGAGGAGGAGGAGGAGGAAGAGGAGGAGGAGGAGGAGGAGGAGGAGGAGGAGGAGGAAGAGGAGGAGGAGGAGGAGAAGAAGAAGGAGCAGGAAGAGGAGAAGAAGGAGGAGGAAGAGGAGGAGGAGGAGGAGAAGAAGAAGGAGCAGGAAGAGGAGAAGAAGGAGGAGGAAGAGGAGGAGGAGGAGAAGGAGGAGGAAGAGGAGAAGAAGGAAGAGGAGGAAGAGGAGGAAGAGGAGGAAGAGGAGGAGGAGGAGGAGGAGGAGGAGGAGGGGGAGGAGAAACACCCTGGCCCTCGTGACTCAGTGGTTAAGTGTCAACCTATGAACTAGGAGGTCACGGTTTGATTCCTGGTTTAAGGGCACAGGCCCGGGTTTCGGGCTTGATCCTCAGTGTGGGGCATGCAAGAGACAGCCAACCAGTGATTCTCTCTCACCATTGATGTTTCCACCTCTCTTCCTCTCCCTTCCTCTCTGAAAGCAATAAAAATTGTGTATATATATATATATATATATATATATATGTATGTATTTTTTTGATACATATATATGTATGTATCTCTCTTCCTCTCATAAATACATATATATATATATATATGTTTTTTTTTTTTAAAGAAGAAACAGAAAAAATTAAAAGGCAAGGCTACTTTCCAGAAGAGAGCCAGAAAACTCAACCTTCCAACCAGGAATGAGATTTCAAAGAGGTTCTTCCCACTTGCCTCTGGGATAGTTTCCACTTTCTGTATTTTTGAGAGCGACATAAGAGTAGGGAATGATTGTGGGGAAAGATCTCTGAGAGGAGGGAGAGGGGCTTTGAGGGGCTTTATTCCAGAAGATTCTACTCTAGTTTGGCGTCCTGGTAATTTCCCAGCCTGCTTTGCCACTATCTCCACCCAGTCCAGCGAGAGTCCAGCTCCCTCCCCACCTGTGCCGTGGCTGAGTCTCCACTCGTGCACGTGACCTCAGAGAGGAAGCAGGGAGAATGAGTTTTGCTGTAGCGCCACGCCATCATATTTTCTTTCATATTATTAGCTTGGGACCATTTTCAGGTTGTTTTATATAAAATAAAAATCACCTTGACTCGCCCTTTCTCTACCAAAATACCTGCCTCAGCTGAAACCAGTTTGGCTCAGTGGATAGAGCGTCGGCCTGTGGACTGAAGGGTCCCAGGTTCGATTCCAGTCAAGGGCATGTACCTTGGTTGCGGGCACATCCCTAAGGGGTGTGCGGGAGGCAGCTGATGGATGTTTCTCTCTCATCGATGTTTCTGACTTTCTATCCCTCTCCCTTCCTCTCTGTAAAAAATCAATAAAATATATATTTTAAAAAATACCTGCCTCAGGCTGCCCTGGTCCCTCCTCCCTTAGGCCTGGCCACAGCTGGCCCGGGAGCTGACAGCTTATGTCACCAGCTCAGACAGGCATTCCTGGACATTCAGCACGAGGTGGGCGACACAGCATGGCCATCGGTTTTGCTATTTTTGCAAAAGTCCCACAGGCACCACAACGGCCCGCAGGTGGATCCAAGCAGAAGAAAAGGTCAAATGAAAACAGCCGGTTTGGGACAGGCGCCGGCCTTTTCCGTGGAACGTGGAGCAAACATTTGCTGGGCAAAATCACTCCGTGCCCCACTCCACACGAAAAGGCAGAACGCAACGGCAGGGCGAAGAGGAGGAAGAGCAGACACAGGCCCAACGGGTGCCTTGCCAGTGCCACCCCTCCCCCGGCCGCCCCGCCGGGCAGCCCGTGTGCATGGCACAGGCGCCCTCTCTTTCGGCACCAGGCTGCAGGGGGAACAAAGTCCGCACTGTGTGCCCGCCGGGCGTCCCTGGACCGTCCCCCAGGCCTGTCCCCCGCCACCGCGGAAACGATGGTTCCGCATGCCCGGGTGGGGCGGGGGGGGGGGGCATTCCTGCCCATCCGGGCCATTTGCCAGCAGAAGCTGACTCTGCAGGAAGCGCCATGTCCTCCCCCGCCCCGAACCCCCTTTCTTCCCCTCTCCCCTCCCCTCTCTCCCCTCCCTCACAGCATAGAAAGTCCCAGAAGGGACTTCCTCTTTCTTTTCTTTCCTTTCTTTCTTTCTTTCTTTCCTTTCTTTCTTTCCTTCTTTCTTTCTTTCTTTCTTTCTTTCTTTCTTTCTTTCTTTCTTTCTTTCTTTCTTTCGCTCTCTCTCTCTCTCTCTCTCTCTCTCTCTCTTTCTTTCTTTCTTTCTTTTTAATATATTTTATTGAGCCGGAACCGGTTTGGCTCAGTGGATAGAGCGTCGGCCTGTGGATTGAAAGGTCCCGGGTTCGATTCCGGTCAGGGGCATGTACCTTGGTTGCGGGCACATCCCCGGTAGGGGGTGTGCAGGAGGCAGCTGATCGATGTCTCTCTCTCATCGATGTTTCTGTAAAAATCAATAAAATATATTTTAAAAAATAAATATATTTTATTGATTTTTTACAGAGAGGAAGGGAGAGGGACAGAAAGTCAGAGACATCGATGGGAGAGAAACATCCATCAGCTGCCTCCTGCACACCCCCTACCGGGGATGTGCCCGCAACCAAGGTACATGCCCCTGACCGGAATCGAACCCGGGACATTTCAATCCACAGGCCGACGCTCTATCCACTGAGCCAAACCGGTTTTGGCTCCTTTTTCTTTTTCTTTTTTTAAAAATATATTCTTTATCGATTTCAGAGAGGAAGGAGAAGGAGAGAGAGAGAAACGTCAGTGATGAGAGAGAATCACTGATGGGCTGCCTCCCGCACGCCCCCCACTGGAGAGCGAGCCCGAAACCCTTCAGTCGGCGCAGGCCGGCGCTCCGTCCACTGAGCCGAACAGACTGGGGTTGTGGCTCTCTTTCTTTCATTAAAAAATGTTTACATGTCAGAGCGGGAGGGGGAGGGACAGAGACACAGCATCAGTGCTGAGAGAGAATCGTGGACCAGCTCCCTCCTGCACGTCCCCGGCTGGGGATCCAGCCCGAGTCCCAGGCCTGTGCCCTTGGCTGCAACCAACCCTGGGACCCTCCAGGCCACAGGCTGACGCTCTCTCTACCCTCCGAGCCACACCGGCCAAGGGTTTTTCAATCTTTCTTGTTGGAAGTATTGCACATGTCCCCTTTTTCCTCCCCATGACCTATTCTAACCCCCCGTCCCCCCACCCCTTGCCCCAGGCCCTCACCACCCTATCGTCTGCGCGCGTGGCTTATGCGTCCGTGCACACACAGTTTTTGGTTGATGCCATCCACCGGCTCTCCCTCCCCCGCC
>CM050527.1:4847500-5012500 GCA_027563665.1 Antrozous pallidus | reverse complement strand
AAAAAAAAAATTTGCTTCTACAGAAAAATGTTACAAAGCTACGCAGAGAATTATTGAGATCTCGGGATGATCGTTTTCACATGGGGCTCCTGACCAGTTTTATTTTTTATTATTATTATTCATATCTATATACATATATGTGTGTATTTATATACACACATATATGTATATATATATATGTATATATGATGTTTCACAGAGAGGAAGGGAGAGGGATAGAGAGTCAGAAACATCGATGAGAGAGAAACATCGATCAGCCGCCTCCTGCACACACCCCACTGGGGATGTGCCCGCAACCAAGGTCCATGCCCTTGACCGGAATCGAACCCGGGACCCTTCAGTCCGCAGGCCGACGCTCTATCCACTGAGCCACACCGGTTAGGGCTGACCGGTTTTATTTCTCCCTTTTCATCCGGGTTGTTGTTCTTGTCTCTGCTGGGAGTGATCAGCCTGCTGTGCAGGGCCATTTGCTGCCAAACCTCACTGTGGGAGGCGACAGGGCAGGGGCTGGGCCGGGCACAGGCAGGGGCTGCTGAGAGCTTCGAACTGGCAGGTGGCAGGCGAGTAAGTCCTGAGATCCAACGCAGGGCCCCGTGCGCTCACGCACGACCCTGCTTCGTAACCCTCAGAGGGAAGGGGCGAGGCCCGAACCAGCCTGCACCCCGAACGGAGGCGCGGCCTGGGGGGGGGGGGGGGGTTCCGCGAGCGCTGCCGCAGTCGTCACATCGCGACATGCGAACGTGTCCAACCAGCACCTCGGGCGCCTCAGGCTTCCCGTGTCGCAGCTCACTTTTATCTCAACTAATAACGCAATAAAGATGAAAGGGCGGGAGCCTGTCGCTGAGCTGGGGGAGCCGGCGGCAGGTCCTGGATGAGTGGAGTTCAGCCGTCCCCAGTTCCACCCTGCAGCGCATAGCTGTCATTTCCAGAGCCACCTTCCGTGGGGGTTCAGGCTCTTTAAATATGTATCTGTGTATATTTCAGTTGGTTTTTGTTTTGAGACAGGAAGAGAGAAGGGGGAAGAGGAACATCAGTGTGGGAGCGGCACATTGCCGTGTGGGAAGCTGCCCGCTATCTTTATAGGAGCAGAGGGGTGGACCAGGACCCAGAGGGCTGGAGACCTTGAGCCCCGAAAGGGGAGCTCTGCCCCCACTGTTCAGCGGAGACAAAGGGAGCTGAAGCAACTCCCACCTTTTAGTTTTATGTAAATCCTCACTGAGTGGCTATTCCCGGAATTGCCTGCCTAAGGGCTATGGGTGTACCCCAAAACCCGAATAAAAGGGATAGCAAGGCCAGAGTAAAGCAGAGTCCTTCCCTCCGGAGCTGGGCTCCCGCCTGGCCCCCAATTCCCAAATTTCTATTTTCTCGTCTAGTCTCTTTCATTTGTGTGCGGCCTCCTCCAGAACCCGAACCCTGAACCCGAGCCCTGAACCATGCGGGCCGCGGGTGGGGGTGGGGGGCACTCACATAACGGGCTGCCTCCTGAGTGTCCCCTACAGGGGATCGAGTCTGCAACCCGGGCTTGTGCCTCGACTGGGAACCGAACCTTGAACGTTTCAGTGGGCAGGACGACGTTCGACTCACTGACAACAGCAGACAGGGCCCCGGTTCAGCGCTTACTAACAATTAACATTTAATCCAAGCACTATAATGTTTAATCCCAACAAGAGACAAGTGCACACATGACTAATAAGCATTATTAACTGGCTTCTATGAAATCACATAAATACTACATGGTCTGATCTCTGTCTGCTTCCAATCAAGATGAGGTAGAGAGGGCTGGACAGACCTTCCCTAACGTTACGACTGCTAAAGCTGCCGAAACCGGTGTGGCTCAGTGGATAGAGCGCCGGCCTGCGGACTGAAGGGTCCCGGGTTCCATTCCGGTTGGGGGCATGTGCCTTGGTTGCGGGCATATCTTCAGTGGGGGTTGTGCAGGAGGCAGCTGATGGATGTTTCTCTCTCATCGATGTTTCTAGCTTTCTATCCCTCTCCCTTCCTCTCTGTAAAAAATCAATAAAATATATTAAAAAAAATAAAAAGACTGCTAAAGCTACAGTAATTAAGACAACATTAAATATAAGAATTGGCATCAAGATAAGGTTAATAAATGAATGGAGCAAAGTCCAGAAACAGACCCACACATAGAAGGACAATTGATTTTCAGCAAAGGTACAAAGGTAATCCGCGGATAAAGGATAGTTTCTTTCTGATATAAAATAGTGGAGGCCATGCCAAAACAAGGTTTGGCTCAGCCTGCAGACTTGAAAGGTCCCGGTTCGATTCCGGTCAAGGGCATGTACATTGGTTGCGGGCACATCCCCGGCAGGGGGTGTGCAGGAGGCAGCTGATTGATGTTTCTGACTTTCTGTCCCTCTCCCTTCCTCTCTGTAAAAAATCAATAAAACATATTAAAGAAAATAGTGGAGGCCACTCTTTTCCCAGGAGTCCTCAAAGACACAGGCTCCTTTCCAATTTCTTAGTCTGCCTTTTTTTTTTTTTTTAATTTGTAGTTTTATTTCAGAGAGGAAGGGAGAGGGAGAGAGAGAAACGTCAGTGATGAGAGAGTCACTGACCGGCTGGCTGCCTCCTGCACACCTCCTACTGGACATCCAGCCCGCAAGGGGGCATGTGCCCTTGACCAGGAATTGAACCATGACCTCCCAGGTCATAGGTCAATGCTTGACCACTGAGTCAAGCTGGCCAGGCGTCTGCCATTGTTTATTCTTGGTCTGAAATAAAGCTCCAGCTGTCCTAGCAGAGAGAAGACAGCAACTGGAGGGACTTTTCACTGGATAGTCTCAGTGTGTGGAGTGAGAATGAGCTAAGAAGCTAGTGACGATTTCAAGTAGCCATTGTAGGGGAAACAAGCGTTGTTTAGCCCAAACCGGTTTGTCTCAGTGGATAGATCGGCCTGCGGACTGAAAGGTCCCAGGTTCGATTCCGGTCAAGGGCATGTACGTTGGTTGCGAGCACATCGCCAATAGGGGGTGTGCGGGAGGCAGCTGATGGATGTTTCTCTCTCATCGATGTTTCTGACTCTCTCTCCTTCTCCCTTCCTCTCTGTAAAAAATCACTAAAATATATTTTTAAAAAAGTCTTGTTTAGCGATGTAGAGGGAACATGGGGTAAGGCTGACTGTGCAGGAAGACTGAACACTAGGGGATGGATGGTGCCCCCAATTCACACTCCGTTCTCCCACCACCCACATGGGACCTGTGCCCTTGGACAGACCATCCCAGCAGGCAAATCAGCTGCATCTGGCATGTGTTTCTCCGCCGAGTCCAGTTCAGTAGGTGACATTTCCTGACCGGTGCTGAGCACACAGAGATAAAAGTTTCAAGAAAATTCCTGATCAGGAATTCCTGACGACTACCGTAGAAGAATCCAGTTAGACTGGTGGGTTCCAAAGAGAAACACAGACCAGCATAAAAAGCAAAAAGAAAAAAGGAAAAAATGCAGGGAGAATGGGCATCCTCAAACGTCACCTGTGCAAGTGTTGCCCATTGTTTTGGGGACCGGACAACTTTTACTTTAGGTGTCGGGCAGCGTTCTAAGAACCAGTCTGATTCGCTTACATCGTTCTCAGCCCATCTGCTTGAGCCCTTTATACTCAGCTACAGCAGGGGCCACCGGCCAGCCTGAGGCGGCCAGGCAGCAGACGGCAAACAGGCATTTGAACAGGGAAACTTGGGCGTGAAGAATTACTGATCAGTAACAGGGATTAACGAAGGGCAGAGAGAATGCCTACAGGTGCAGGAAGTGGCTCCTGGAGCAGCCAGCACCTCCGGGCGGCCCGAACTCGGAGGAGTCCCATTCAGACCTTGCTGGAGAGGGTGTGGCTGTGACCCGCTCTGCTGAGGTCCTGGAGAGTGGGCTGGAGAGGAAGGCGTGCCAACAAAGCAGTTAGACCAGCCACAGGGGCGCCATTGAACTTACTAGGAAGCACCTAGCTTGCTGGGAGGCCGGAGGGGGAACCAGATGGCTTGTGGGAAACAGCCTCCAGTGAGGAGCCCCGGACAGGCCCAGGGTCCCCTTCACTTCAAACGTGGAAGCCCCCCAGAACCCGGAAGCCGTTTCCTTCTGCTTCTCTCTGACCAGGTAATCCTGTGCCGCAGGCAGAAGCAGTAATGAAGGGGGACTGGGGAGCTGAGGCCAGCGGTTTGCCTGGAACAGGTACAACTCATGTTTGCAATAGGCTACAGCTGTGGACGGCAAACCCCGGCTCGCGAGCCACATGCGGCTCTTTGGCCCCTTGAGTGTACTGTACCTCAATCAGATTGTGGACGTTTTTTTAGCAAAGGCCAGCTTAGGAGAATCCTGATTAGTAACAATGTACCTACCTATATAGTTGAAGTTTAAAAAATTTGGCTCTCAAAAGAAATTTTAATCGTTGTACTGCTATTTATTTGGCTCTGTTGACCGAGTTTGCCGACAACTAGGCTAAGACACCCCAGCCCCACACCCCCACCAACCTGAACACTTCCCTGCGCATTACATTAGGGATCACAGCTGCCACAGAAATGTCACCTCGACTACGGCTGTTGGGGGAACAGCGGGTTTGGAGGCAGCGGACGCTGGAATTTTCTGTTGACTGTATTCACGCTGTCATGCTCCTCCAGTAACCAATGTTGACAGCCAGGGATCCTGAAATGAGAACTGCCTCTTGAGAGGTCGGAGCTGGTGGCTCTGAGAATGGGATGGAGGGATCTCAGAGGCCGAAACCGTCAGGGAGAAACGTTGCCTTCCCCATGGGATCGGCTCCCCTGAAGAGGCTGTGTAACGGGGTCAGTCGTTCGAGGAGGAATTGAGCAGTTCGGGCCGAATCGGATTAGCACCTGAAGCGAGTTTAAGCTCATCAGTTGGCCAATGTAACCGGAGAACTGGTCAATCAGTTCAATCAAGGTCATTGGAACAAATTAAAACAAAACAAAACAACTTACAAACTGCCATTGTCTGGGCCTCATCTCAGTGTTCAAATAAACTCATGTTCATAAAGGAAACTCTTTTGCAGAAGGGAAGTAAGTGAATACCATTCTTTAGTCCAATTTCATCTTCTAACTCCTCCCCGCCTCCACCACAAACTTGTCTTGCTTCTCCCAGTAACGTGCTCCTCATTCCCAACTACCGGACCCCTAAGCACAGTTGGTAAAAATCAGTAAGTAGCCCTGGCCCATGTCGCTCAGTGGATAGAGCGTCGCCTTGTGGACTGAAGGGTCCCAGGCTTTATTCCGTCAGGGGCAGGTACCTTGGCTGCGGGCACATCTCCAGTAGGTGGTGTGCAGGAGGCAGCTGATGGGTTTCTAACTGTCTAACCCTCTCTCCCTCTACCTCTCTGTAAAAAAAAAAAAAATCAGTAAACAGTATTAAAAGCTCATTTAGTCCTTTTGAAATTGTGTGTGAATTTGAGCACTTTTGTTTTAGTTTTGATTTGCTGCTTATCTGTCCCCTGGCCAGGGATCAACCCCAACCATGGCTTATCAGGACGCCCTCACCAACTGAGCTATCTAGCCCTGGTGAACGTTTTGTTCTAGACATGATTTGTAGCTTTCATTTGATTCCTAAAAAGGGACCCGTAACTCAAAGGTTAAGAACCAAGGAACTACATTTAAGAGATTTAGCAATTACATGGACATTTTCTATGAAAATCTCTAGTGACACTACACTAACCCATGTATATAATTTAATTATAAACATTAGAAAACAGATGAAGCATGAAACCATTTCAGTAAGTTGAGGAAACTGGATGGAGGCTGCTAGTTATATCAAACTCTACCAAAACCTTTCCAAGTTTCTTGTGTTGGAAGAATTAATCCTTAATATATTTGACATTACCTAGTATTATGGGCATAGTCTCCTATCAAAATGTTCCTCAAAAGCAAACTTAACTTTAATGTCACAGGAAATCTAACGCAGCTTGTGTTATAAACTTTCACCTCCATTTGGAGTAAGTCCTTTTCACATTTTACTTAAAATACACCATTGAATTTACATTTTAGGTAGAACTATATTCCAAGGAGTACCACCTTTAATTTAGGTATACCAAAAATATTTTCCATGTGCGATACATCCGCTGCTTTTCATTAATAAGTTCTCTAATTTGTGTCGTGTCACTCACTTGACCTCAGTTTAAGATGACAATCTTCTCTTTAGAAATAAAAAGCATAGCATTTTCATAGAGAAATTTCTTCATTTAATGAGATTTTTCTGGAGTTAAGTACAAATGTGAAGCCCATGTATGAAGGGCTGGCTCTTCAAATATACTTGTTTGCTCCATTTACCATTTTTGCCAGGTGGCTTCTGAGTGCCCATCAGTTGGCCAATCAAAGGTGACATCAAATAAATGTTAATACGGTATGATTTCAGGAACACTCATGTTAGTCCTGGCACTAACTGAACAAATCACTTTTGAGCTTGTTTCTCTGCTCTAAAAAAATTAAACGAGTTAACTTATAAAAATTCTTTTAAGTCCAATTATGTAATCCAAGTACAAAGTACCTCAATAAGCACCTTTGATGTGAAACTGAGTAATCACCCAATCCAAAGAACAATCCAGTAATACACCACCAAGTATTAGAGTATTGAACTATGTCCAATTCTAGTCTACACGCTGAAAATTCACTGAAATACACCTCTACACAGTGTGACTCTACCAACATTTTACCCATTTCCACAAAAATACTTTTTAAAAAATATTAACACATGGGGGAAAGTCAAGACCCAGGATAAAGGATTTAATCCAGTATTTATTCCACTCATGATCCTTCTCTGTAATCAGAATACAAGTCATAAGAACAATCTATCAAATAATTTGCCAATAATCTTAAATAATGCAGCATAGCATTACTTTTAATACTTCTCTGTTCTACATTAAGTTTAAAAACTCAAACAGCAATCTTCATTATCAATAAAAAAGTTTTGAATCTTAAAAAAGGACACTATATCAAGCTGTTTTATAATTTAAGTATTTCCCATTTATAAAAATGCTTTGGAAGCTTGAGGCTTGAATCTAGTTCTCTACACATCTGCCCCACCCTCTCCCAATTTCATGTTAGTATAGGGTTGCTGTAAGAATGCTGGGCTTCAGACATTTTTTCCCTTTAATATAGTACTTTAAAATCTGAGAAATTAAAAAAAAAATACATGTCATGTATTTTTTTCAATTAAAAAAAACTAAGTGAATAAATTTTAGGCATACTAACAGTGTCCCTTTGAGGTAGAATGCTAAAAGGACTTTTGATCAAATCACAGCCTAATTTAAACCTCTGTATCAGAAACTACTCATAAATCCTCTCTAAAGTTAACCGTGGAGAATATTAAGTATAACATATTAACAAGTCTTCCAAGATAATATACAGTGGACAAGAATGTTAATCCTGCAACTGCTGCCGCCTTCATGTACATCGAAAGCGTTTTCCTATAATAAACATCCAAGATCCATTGTCAAAGTCTTTAGCATTCTATTACGAACAGCACAGCCATGCTCAACTTCAGTACACAAACCATAACCCCACACCTACGAAACAAAAATAGAGTTAGTGGCAGTTTATTGCCTCATACAAATTTAACCAACATGGCAACCGCGCCAAGGAAATTAAAACATCTTCAGGACGTATGTACAGACTGTACACCTCAAAAACGGAACAGTAAAAATGCAGGGACCGTCTGCGCGTCGTGGGGCAAACTCAACAACGGGGTGAAAACATCAATGCAGTAAATGGGATTACAAAGGCACTTCCCTACACAAAAGAGGACACGGACACGCAGCCTACGGGAGCTGGAAGAGCACGCACTACCGCAACAACCTCGACTCGGGGAAAGCAGATTTAATCAGGTTTGTGGGTTCAATGCGGTCCAGGCACAGAGCGCGCTCACACGGTCTCGTCTCTGTGCTTCTGTTTCTCCTGGCTCTCCGGCTCCGCGCTCTGGCTCCTCCGCGGCTCGTGCCTGTCAGACTGGTCCTTGCTCTCGCTGTGATCCCGCTTGTGGGCGCGCTCTTTGCTGCCACTGCGCTTTCTGGACGCATCTTTGCTGGGGCTCCGCTCCCGCTTCCTCTTCTCGGCGCTGTCCGCTCTCCCCCGACTGCCGCTGCGACTCCGCTTGCCGCGCTTCTCCCTGCTCCCGCTCTTGCGCTTGCCGCACTTCTCCCTGCTCCTGCTCCTGCTCCGTCTCCCTGCATTCCTGCTTCTGCTCCTGCTCCTGTGCTTCCTCTCTCTGCTCCTGCTCCTGCTGTGCTTCTTCTCTTTTTTGGGCTCTTTTTTGTCATCCCTGTGCCGCCTATCCTCCTTGTCGTCTTTATGCTTTTTGTCGTCCGCCTCGCCCCTGCTTCTCCGCTCCTTGGACCGCTCGCGCTCCTTTTCCCGGTCGTTGCCCCTTTCCTTGTCGTAGTCTCGATCGCGCCTTCTGCCCCTCTCGTTCTCCTTTTCTCTTTCCCGCTCCCTGTCCCTTCTATCCCCTTTCCTGTCACGACTCCGACTCCGACTCCGGTGCCTCTCCCTGCTCCTGCTATGCCTTCGCTCTAAGCCCCGATCGATGCTGCGGGATCTTCGCCTCTCTTTCTCTCTCTCTTTGGCCTCACGCTCTAGACGCTGGCGCTCTTTCTCTCGTTCTAATTCTCGGTCAAAGCTAGAACACCCGTGGCCCTCCCGATGATGGCTTTGGCTTCTGGATCTCCTCGGGGACCTCCGTGGGCTCAGTGATCTCCTTGGAGACCTAATAGTTAAGAAAGAGGGAGGAAAGAAAGAAAAATCTGAATTAAACATACTGTAAAACATTTAACTTACACCAGCGTTATCAATCTAAATCCCTAGCTTATATGAACAACCAAGAATGATTAAAGCAAAAACCTTGCTGGTTCACATTTGCAGATGCATGATTTTGCTGAAGATGGCACGAAAGGCAGAAAAAGACCTTAGGAGAGGAAAAGGGACAAACTCATACAATGAACACTACGAACAGAACTTGCCACTGCTTTCAAGGACCTCTGCATAAACCATGTTTTTAAAAGAAGCTTAATTCAAAAGGTATTAATTACCTTGAACGCCTGCGTTCAACATGTCTGTCTATTTCTTCAGCGACCTCTTTCCCATCTTTCTTGATTTTCCTAGGCCGGGTTTTAATCTGCTGATCGATGTTCTTCTGCACGGGAACTGGGATTCTTGGAAACAAGGTAGAAAACCACTCCAATTTTGTGAGAAAAGACCGCAGCATCTCTCCAATGGTCATGACACAGCCTCCGCCAGCCTTCACATCGAGGTCCTACAGAAACACAAAAGATACCCTGGCCGTCAAAACAATCATCTCAACCATGTCCATAAATACTATTAAAAAAATTACCATCTTTGAATTCTCAAATACAAAAAAAAAAAAAAAAAAAAAAATCTAACAGGACAATTTCAATGTGTACCCTTCTAGTCTGGTAATGAATGAGAGAATACTCGGGCTTCAGTGTGGGCATGCAGGTACAAACAACCCTGCAGCCTCCTGGGCAGAGAACTGAGCTCAGTAAGAACATGGACCGGTCCCTTACACGGCTTAACGATGGGGCACAGTCAACTCAAAACTGCACTCCACACACCTACTGAGACACACTGCTTCTGTGGGAGAAAGGTTTGCACACACCATTCCTAGCTGTCACCTCGCTGCACAGGAGCTATTCAGACGGGCCCTGTCTGAACACTAGCTTTCGACAGCCCTAAGGTAAAATGAAGCCCTGCTCAAGCTGGAAGCAATAGCAAACCAACTGCCATGAAGCAGTGAGGTTTCTAATTTAGTCATGTACAAAATAAATAATGGACAAATAATCGGAAACGCATAATCCATGATGACCATTGTCTCTGAAAAGGGTCATTACCGCATGAAGGCCTTCTTGCTATGCCCTCTCACAGCTCAGGACATGTTAGTCAGCTATTGTCAGTCCCAAACCTACAGTGCAAGCACACAAGGAAAGTGAGATTTGTTATCTAAACAGGAAAACAAAGAGCTACAGGTAAAACTGCTTGCACTCACACACATTTAAGTGTTCAGATATACAGTATTTCCAAATATAAGCGCTGCAGATATCTAAGGAAGAAAACAATAAGTTAGCTTAAATGGAGAGCCTCAGATTTGTAAGCACAATAATAAAACAGATTACACAGAGGAATTCAGAAACATACCTATTATGATACCAATCATGAAAAGGCACATGCTTTTTAAATATAAAGTTCCAGTCTAAAAAATCTCATTAAAAAGAAAAACACTTTAAAGATTGTGGTTTATCACCTAACACACACCTTCTGCTTCTTCTGAAATACTGAATCCCGTCAATAGGCCCCCCAAAACTTTCCATATTTATACTAATTTTTAAGGTGTGTATAACCACACACTAGATTCTATTACACCCATCCTTTTATTCGACAAATTCTTTACTTCATTATTTTTTAAAATATATTTTATTGATTTTTTTACAGAGAGGAAGGGAGGAGGATAGAGTCAAAACATCAATCAGCTGCCTCTTGCACACCTCCCACTGGGGATGTGCCCGCAACCAAGGTACATGCCCTTGACCGGAATCGAACCTGGGACCTTTCAGTCCGCAGGCCAATGCTCTATCCACTGAGCCACACCGGTCAGGGCTGGACAAACTCTTTAGCTAACTCATAAAAACAGGACCACCAACTTGTCCTGGCCTATGTATGCTCTCTCTGCTCCCACTGCTCCCTGGAGTAGGGAAGTCTGGCAGGACACACAGCATCCTCCCTCTCAGTTTAGAGGGGCTTTCCTGAGTACAGGCTGGCTCTTAAAGGCACAGGGACAATTAAAAAATATACTAACAATAAAATGGACTACTAAAACATAAAGCAGTGGTAAGGGTATAGACCTGTGGACAATAAAACTCTGTGAAGTTTGCTTTGAGCTCTCAGGCTTCACTATGTAAGCATTATTAATAAAACATTTATGATTTAAATCTGACAGTTTCCTAAAGTAACTTTTCATATATAATAAGCGCAGTTTGTTAAGCTTGCATGGCAAATTAGATTTATAGTGAAAACAAAAGCTAAAATAATTTTTAAAAAGATTTACTAGCTTTGTAAGTATGTATAGTGTAACAGGAGTCAGAAAACCAGAACTGAAATATTTTGGTCACCTGGAATCTTAACTCTTGGCCTAATTAAGTTTCACAAAGCTAGCCCTTCACTTCTGTGCAAGCGGAAACATTAATATTTGGGAGAAGTTAGAAGGTAAGAACTAAAAAGTTTCAGGGAAAAAAGCTATGATTAGTATTCTATGAGCATGTCTTATCACTTTAATCTTGAGCATGGTCCACCTTAAAAAAAATCACTATCAACTCTACAAGTCAAGATCAATACCATAAACACAACATAATTAGAAAGAGAGAAGTCTTAACAATCATAGAACATTTAAACTTAAAAAAGAAATAAAAGTTAAGAAAAATTAACCTAATATATATAAAAGCCAAGTCTTAGTAAAAGGACATCAATTCCTAAAGTATTTGAGTGAAATAAATTTAGCTACAGAAAATCCCAGAAGGAAATAGACCTCCAATAAATAAAAGATTAAAAACGAGAGTATAATCAGAAAAACAAAACAAAAAACTATTACCCTTGTTGACATACCTCTTCGTCATCAAGGAAGGATTCAAACCAATCCCACAGGTCTGTAGGGGGCTGTGTGTACCTAGAATGACGAAAGACAGATTAGGCTCGGGAATGAAAACGAGACCCTTATGGAAATGTAGACAAACACATGTTTACCTTATGTACATAAACCCGAGGGCTCTGATATACGGAGAGTCGGTGTGTGTTATGAGGCCCATCACTTGCTTGCGAGTTAACTTGAGAGTGAACAGTTTGTACAACAGGCAGAAAGCTGTAGAAACAATTCCTCCTGTGCCCACACCTCGAACCTTTACAGGAAAGAGTTAAAAAAAAAAAAGGAGTAAAATAATTAACGGAGTTAACACCAACCGGGCAATTCTGATAGGTATTATTAACAAGATATAATCCAGAACTAAGAATGGAACGTTAAAAAAATAACGTTTCTAATTCTATTCATAGAACACTTGAATTTAGATAAAATAAAAAACCCAAACTTCTAGGACTTGCTCATTATCATTAGGACGTGTAACTGACGTTAAGCATAAACTCAGTTCTCGGACAGAAAAACGGAAAAGTGCACGTACTTCTACTTACCCCTCCGCACATCCCCGTTTGGCCCGCCGTCTTCCTGCTTCCTTTCTCCCACGGCTCAACGTGCGTGACCTGAAAGAGAGCAGAGGACACGACAAACACTCACACTTCACGGTTTTCACGTGTCATTAAAGCAAACCCAATCCGCTGAGAGCAGCGCTTCCCGAAGTTCGGAATTGGGTGTTCTGACGTGACGTACAAACTCTGTGTACGCACGTAGAGCACGTAAACCAGCTTTAAAAACTGCTCTGGCGACACAGAGCGCCAATAAGCGACTGCGGTGTAGCCAGCCACAGCCTGGCAGGAGAAGCCCACCGCTCCCGGCGCTGGTGCACCAGCCACACGCCCAGGCTCACACGGCCGTAAAGGACACCGACAGGACGCCAGCTTTACAGCTTCTTATGAGCTGCTCACAAAAGCAAACATTCAAAAAAATAAAATCTCATTTTAAAAGGTGCGTAAACTAGTTAAAGCAAAAAGTATTGATTAAGTATTTATTTCAAAAAACCTTTACATTTTAATAGTTCAACTTTATGGTGATACTAAAATAAAGAAAAGTGACTTAAATAAAGTATGCTAAAACAGTAACAAGTTATTTCTGATGCACAAAATGCTGGAATTTCATTCATTCCTAATTAAAGATAAAATTACAGCCACACCCAGAGAACATTCTTGCTGGTCAGTGTATAATTTATTTTCAACCTGATTATGTAAACCAATTCAACTGAATAAATGTGATTAGTCATTACACTAGGTACACCCAAAGATTCAGCATCATCTATGCTAAGGTGGGCACCCTGTAAAAATCACATGTTTTACCTAAAATATAACAAAGAAAGATTATTACCTACACACACACACACACACACACACACACTACCTCAAGAAGGCCCTTTAGGAAGGTAAGAGCTATTGTTTCTTAAATGCAAAATAAAGCGCTGTTCCTTCACTATGTGTTTCTAAAACCCTCTTTCCACCGTTGGTTACATTTTAGCCTCGCTTCCGGCAGCTGGGCCTGGGGCTCGACTGTTTCATTCCCCCAGCTCTGGCCTCAAAGATGTTTCAAATCCTTAAAGCTGGCCAAAGCTGGAGGCAACACAAAACAGACTCACAAAACTGTAAGCCGACACATTTCCATCATCATTTGATCTGATGTCTTGGTACGAAAGTGTGGGGCTTTAGTTTTACAACTAAATTTAAACAATTTCTAGTAGAATCTTGACGGGTTTCAAAACACAGTATTTGAAAACAAGCTTTTCCCCCCTATCACATTAACACTTGTCTGACAACAAACAGAATCTGCCCAAGAGCAGGAACCCAATTTTCACCCGTTTGAGGTTTACTAGTAAATAAAGCTAAGGGTTGAATAGTCGCCACACTGTGTCCATGCTGAGAAAGACCTTACCTTTTTTTTTTTTTTAAAGAAAAAAACCTAGTTGATAGTATTACAATACTTTGCAAAAGAATATCAAAATGCCAGGGTACTTTTTAGACCCACAGTTGAAATGTATTCTCAAGATGATTTTTCTATCGAAAGCAACTCATTAAAAAGAATCCTTCAATAACCTAGTCACTTAAGTGGAAAAAGATGGGGCAGGACAGCAAATTAAAATGTTACCTTTTATTAACACCTCCGAAGATATGTTCAGCTCACCTTAAACACTCTATGCGGTCTGTCAAATGTTTTAAGAGCCAATACAGACAAAACGGATGGTATTATATTGAAGGACTGTCAAGGCTGTTATAAACACTCTTTAAAATACAACCTTAGGAGGCCCGGAAGATTAAAAAAAAAACAAAAAAACCCTACATAATTTGCAGTTACGTGGAGAAAGCCTATCTAGCTGGTGAAGGCCAAAACCAACGGCCGCAGATAATCTAACCAGCCGTCCGCTTAACCCGGGGAAATGCATTTACGGCGATTGAGCATGATTAATAGTGCATACCTCTACCTGCGACCCTGGGCTGCTCCGAGCCTCGCCGCAAGACTGAGTCAATCCTGCTAACGAAACAAGAACTGAGACAAGAGCGCAGTGAGCAGGCGCCCGGTGAGCTCCCCGGCACAGCCAAGCCAGCACCGACCCTGCCGCAGAAGCCCAGGGCCCGGAGGATTCCACCGAGCCCAAGCACCGGTCACTGACCACTTCCTCCTGCCTTCCTGCCGGGAGCGCCGCCAGGCCCCGGCACACCTCTCCCCGCCCCCCTCCCGCCCCGCCCGGCCGCCCGGCCGCCCGGCCGCCCGCCCCGGCCATCTCCCTGTCCGGACGGTAAAGACCGACAACGCGAGGCCAACACTGATTAAGTTAATACACACGCCCTTGGCTCGGGGTGAGCGGGAGAAGCACCAACAAGTTGGCGCCCGGTAGATCCACCATCAAAAGGAACAGTTTTAAAAGGCTGTGCGAACCGGAGAGGCGGCCGTTACTTTTTCCCGCGCCCCCCAGGGGTGGGCCGGAGGGGCGGGGAGGGGGTGAGCGATCACCGGCGGCGGCCTCTCCCGGCCCTCAAAGTCCGAAAAGGGAAAGAGGGCGGCCCCCGTCTGACCCCCTCCCCGGCAGACCTCTGAGATCCGCCGCTTCCCCCCATGCCCGCCCAGAAGCTTCCCCCGACGCCCCCAAATCTTCAGACCTCGCGGGCCGCCTCCGCCGGACGCCATTCTCCGAACTCAGGCCCCGGCCCCGGCGCTTCGTACCTTGAAGTAGATCTCGTCCACCACCTCGTGGTAGGTCTTGAGCTCGTAGAGCTGCACTTTGAAGTAAGGCGACGACAGGATGTTGGTTAAGATCATGGGGTTGAGGTTCATCGTCTTCTCGTTGCCCCACAGCGGCAGCACGTTGCCCTGCTTGCCCGAGGCCGCCGGCTTGGTGGCCCCGCCGCCGCCGCACGGCGGCTGCTGCTGCTGCTGGGCCGCGGCCGCGGCCGCCTGGTGCTGCGGCTGCGAGTTGCCAGTCAGCGCGGGGCTGTTGTTGGCCATGTTGCGGCGGAAGGAAGGAGGGAGGGACAAGGGGGGGGGAGGGGGCCCCAAGCTCGCTCGCTCTTCGGGACAACGGTCCGGGACCCTACTCCATGGAACGCCGTCGGGAGACGGGGGCCCGCCTCGCTGTGCCCCGGCCGGGCGACGGGGACGCCAACGAATGGACTCCGGGTCGAGAGAGCAGACGCCGAGACGCTGAGCCGCGAGAAATCCCGGCTGAGGGCGAGCCGGCGGCCGGGGAGCACGATCTCTTCCGCCAACTGCCCCTGGGAACAAGATGGCGGGCCGGCGGAAGTGACGCCACAGGCCCCAGAGTTCCACGCGTTGCCGGCAGCCAATCAGAGGCGCCCGAGTGGGCTGGCCCGTCCTCTTCCGGTTGCGCCGCGCGTTCGGTGAGCGCTGCAGGCGCCTCCGGTTTCTCCTGTTCCTCCTGTTCCCGGCGCTGCCGTTTCCTCCGGGAATCGGGGAGTCAGAGGGGGGCGTTGAGGGTCCAATGGAGATGTTTTAGTTTTGGGACTGGGGTCCCGGCCTCCCTTACGGGCACGAGAGAGCTCGCGAGACTATGTGCTTGCTAAGTCGTCCCTACATCCTGCGGAGTGTGTTGAGCCTCCCGCGGTCACAGTTTGAAGATTCCTTTGGGAGGGACGGTGGCCTTCACGCCTCCCTGAGACTGCGATGCAAGGTCTTTCTGCCCTCCCTCGGGCTGTACTGTCCGACCAGAGGTCTTGCTTGAGCCTAAATGTATTAAACTGTAAGATCGAGATAACATCTTGAGGGCTAAGCATTAAAAGAGCGACTGGCCCTATCCAGTTTGGCTCAGTGGATAGAGCGTGGGCCTTCGGACTCAGGGGTCCCGGTTCCATTCCGGTCAAGGGCTTGTACCTTGTTGGGGGCACATCCCCAGTGGGGGGGGGGGGTGCAGGAGGCAGCTGAATCCATGTTTCTCATCGATGCTTCTAACTTTCTATCCCTATCAGTAAAAAAAAAAAAAGGAGCTATTCTATTTGGAGGGCCTCGCAGATGCGCCAGGCATTTTGTCAGATGCATTTTCGGTCCTTTCTCCCCGAGTTCTTACCATTCTTTGGAGGCAGAGTGAGTGGTAAACATTGGGCGAGGCACCGAAATGGGGCCAGAGAAGACGGGAGGAGGTGGGGGAAAAGTGTGAAAATGAGTCAGAAGCCGTCTTCTCTCAAAAGCTGCTGTCAACCTAGAGAAGGCGCATGTGTTTGGGAATTAAGGGAAGGCTACAGAAAGCACAAGTTTCTCCAGGTGGTGATGGACCGGGCAGTTTGATAGGCAGAGGAGAGGCTGCATATATAGAGAAGAAGGGTAGAACAAGGCTTGTTAGTCCACATTCCAGCTGACAGGAGGCCGGAAATAAGCTTAGAGAGGAGTGATGGCTGGATAGGAATTGGGCCACGGAAGCGCCTAGAAATTTAAATGAAACCATATGCTGTGTTCTCTTGCCTGGCTTCTCGGACTCAGCATTATTTTGAAATTCATTCTTACTGATTGTATAAACTGGTTATGTGGTATTTGTTATTATTACAGAGTAGTATTACATTGTATGATTTTACCTCAAGTTGTGTATCCATCTGTTGATGGCCATTCCCGTTTATAATTTTGGACTATTACAAATGATAGCTGCTATGAACATTTGTTTATTAGTCTTTATTCCGACATGTTTTTGTTTCTCTTGGCTAAATACCTAAACTTAGGCCCTGGCCATTTAGTTCACTTGGTTAGAACTTTGTCCAGATACCCGGGGACTGTGGGTTCCATCCCCGGTCAGGGCACATACAAGAATTAAGCAATGAATGCATAAATAAGTGGGAAAAAATGTTTCTCCCCTTTTTCTAAAATCAGTATTTAATAAAAAATTTAGCCCTAACCGGTTTGGCTCAGTGGATAGAGTGTCCGCCTGCGGACCGAAGGCTCCCAGGTTTGGTTCTGGTCAAGGGCATGTACCTTGGTTGTGGGCACATCCCTAGCGTGTGGTGTGCAGGAGGTAGCTGGTTGATGTTTCTCTCTCATCGACGTTTCTAACTCTTCCCTCTCCCTCTCTGTAAAAAATCAATAAAGCATATATTTTTAAAATCAATAAAATATATTTTTTTAAAAATGTAAGTCACTTGACCCACCATGTATGGATTTATTGCTGGACTCCATTTTGTCCCATTGATCTCGACCTTTTCACCAATATCAAACTATCTGGATTATTGTAACATTATCGCAAGTTTTGAAATCAAGTAGGTTAAATCTTCCAACTTCGTTCTTTCTCTTAAAAATTGCTTTGAGCCCTGGCCGGTGTGGCTCGGTTGGTTGTGCATTGCTCCTGGCACCGAAAGGTTGTTGGTTTGATTCCCGGTTTCGGGCCCAAACCTATTTTCTTGCTCTGACATTGATGTTTCGCTCTCTTTCCCCTTTCTTTAAAGTCAATAAAATATTTTTAAATTTGTTTTGATTTTTCATCTATTTTCTTAGAAACAAAAGCCTAGCCAACAGGCAAGTAGTGGGATTGAATAAATGAGTAAGTAATTTGAATAATTGCCAGGTGCAACTAAAATAACAAATGTTCTAGTGTTCTGAACATCTTATTGTTCAAAACCACCATGAATCTAGAGTAACTTAAGAAGCCATTGTAGCCCTAGCTGGTTTGGCTCAGTGGTTAGAGCATTGGCCTGGGGACCGGAGGGTCCCAGGTTTGAGTCCGGTCAAGGGCACATGCCCCTGGGGTTGCAGGCTCGATCCCCGGTAGGGGGTGTGCAGGAGGCAGCCAGTCAATGATTCTCATCATTGATGTTTCTATCTCTCTCTCCCTCTCTGAAAGCAATAAAGATGTTTTTAAAAAACAAAACGAAGCCATTGTATAAAGTACCAAGAACTAAAAATCCGGCCCGATTGGTAGGTTGTTCTGAATAATCAAGGGTATTGGATAAAGCTACTCCTTCTTTGGTTATGATTGCAAAGGTATGAGCTGAAATTTAAGAATTATTTGGAGTTACTAGGCAAAGAGGAAAGGATAGTCTAGTCAGAGGAAGCCGGGGCAATGGCTCTGGGGCATGAAAGAACAGGTAATGTGTTGGGGAAACTGTTACTATTATAGTTCTTAAATTTGTTTCAAGGCTGCTAGGGAAAACCAGTAAGCCCCACCATTTGCCTGCTAGCTTGCCTATATTGTAGTTGTCTGCATATTTGTCACGTGAGGCCACCACATGGATGAAGCCAAGGATGACTTCCAGCCTCTTAAATGTATTTTTGTTGATTTCAGAGTGGAGGGAGCGGCTATAGGGTGAAGCCTCAGAATGACCTGTTGGCAAAGCCACAAACAAGTCCCAGCTCGGAGGGCACAGTCCTCTTAGCATAACTAAGCTTCACCTTTTGACACTGCCTAGATCCTTCCTGGGTCGCTAATGGGCTGTGGGAGGTGCAGCAACTGCTGCCAAAACAAGTGAAACTCACAAGAACACTGTAACTATGGTGACCACTCCCTTGTTTACCTCTGACTATAAAGGCTCAGCTTGCAGTCTGGACCCTTCTGTGTCCTCAGCCAGGCACAAGAAGATCGCCTAGACCCAGCTTACTCCCTTCGTCTTTTCTACATCCTTCACTGCCCTCCCTCAGGCTCCCCGAACCCTTGGCTCGCCTAACCCTCTGTTTCAGCACATCAGAGAGAAAGAGAGAGGGAGACATAGAACATCAGTGGTGAGAGACTGGGAGAATGATGAAGTAGGCACATTTGGAGAAAGCTGCATCTGAGAATTCCAAGTTCATAGACGAGCCAACTGGCAGGTAAGGCAAAAACTCCAGATTCAGGAATCCCGTAGCGATCACCTGTTCACCTTAAAGATGTTTCTTCGGCAATTTTAAATTGTGGCCCAGCCAGTATAGCTCAGTTGGTCGAGTGCTGTCCTATCGCCAGATCACTGGTTGGATTCCGGATCAGGGCACATGCCCAGATTGGGGGCTCAGTCCCCAGTGCGGGGTGTGCAGGAGGGCACTTAACTAATGACTCTCATCACTGATGTTTTTATTTCTCTCTCCCTTCCCCTTCCCCTCTGAAATCAAGAAAAATACATTTTTTAAAAATGTCAGATATTGGAGAGGACTAGAATTCAGGATCCAGTCCAATTTTTTGCTTCCTATTGAATTTATTGGGGTGATGAAATTATACAGGTTTCAGGTGGACAACTCCACAACTCATCATCTGGTCCCTGTATTGTGTGTTCATCACCCCAAGTCAAATCTCCCTGTCTCCCCAGTTATCTCCCCTATACCCTCTCCCACCTCCCCGCCAGGCTCCAGTCCAGTTTTGTAACAAAACCTCAAAGACAGTGACCAGGACTAGAATCCCATGTCCACAAACCTGAGCTATTGAAAATTATTTTCCTACCGCCTCCCTCCCAATATTTGCCTTTTTGTTTCTGCCTGACTTCATTCAGCATGTCTCCAAGGTTCATCCATATTGTAGGATGTCAGAATGTCATTCCTTTCATTTATGGATTTTAGAGAGAGGGGGACAGAAAGGAAAACATCAATTTATTCCACTTACTCTTTGGTTGCCTCTTGTTCGTGCCCTGGCTAGGGATCGGCATTGAACCCGAAACCTTGTTGTATCTATAGAACGCTTTCTACCCAACTGAGCAGCCCCGCCCGGGCAGCTATCTCTTTTAAAACAGGACTAATCGCCGAGACCGGTTTGGCTCAGTGGATAGAGCGTTGGACTGTGGACTGAAGGGTCCCGGGTTCGATTCCGGCAGGGGCATGTGCGTTGGCTGCGGGCACATCCCCAGTGGGGGGCGTGCAGGAGGCAGCTGATCGATGTCTCTCTCTCATCGATGTTTTTGACTTTGTATCCCTCTCCTTCTGCTCTGTGAAAAATCAATAAAATATATTAAAAAAAATAAAATAAAATAAAACAGGACTAATCACCGAAACCGGTGTGGCTCAGAGGATAGAGCGTCAGCCCGCAGACTGAACTGAAAGGTCCCAAGTTTGATTCCGGTCAAGGGCATGTACCTTGGTTGCAGGCACATCCCCAATAGGGGGTGTGCAGGAGGCAGCTGATTGATGTTTCTCTTATCGATGTTTCTTTCTCTTCCTCTCTGTAAAAAATAAAATATATTAAAAAATAAGTAAAACAGGACTAATAAGCCTGCCAATGGTGGCTCAGTGCTTGAGCATCGACCTGTGAACCAGGAGGTCAGTTCGATTCCCGGTAAGATCACATGCCCGAGTTGCAGGCTCCATCCCTAGTGTGGGGCGTGCAGAAAGCAGCTGATCAAGGAGTCCTGGCATCATTAATGTTTCAATCTCTCCCTTGTCAATAAACATGTCTCTATTTTAATATATTGTATTGATTTTTTTTTTTTTTTTTTTTTTTTTTTTTACAGAGGAAGGGAGAGGGATATTTAGAAACGTGGAAGAGAAACATCGATCAGCTGCCTCCTGCACATACCTTACTGGGGATGTGCCTGCAACCAAGGTACATGCCCTTGAGCAGAATCGAACCTGGGACCCTTCAGTCCACAGGTGGACGCTCTATCCACTGAGCCAAACCGGTTTGGGCATCGATGAAAATATTAAAAAATAAAATAGAAGTAATAAAATAAAATAGAACTAAAAACACCCCCTCCGCAATCCCCAAAGGCGGCATCTTGACTTCTCTTCCCCTCCTTCACCTCTTCCATCAGACAGGAAAGCAGGAACCCATGCATAGAGTCAAGTTGCGTCTCTGCAGGGGAAGGAGGGCCCCCCACAGTAAGGCCTCCAAGAGACCAGATAGCTGCGCCCCAACATGCAGACGGCGCCCGTTGCAGTTTGAGGGCTGCCAGCTTTTCTGAGCGTGGCCGTATCGGGGCCGCTTCACCCAGCCCGGTCCCCCGAAGGTCTCCCCCGCCCCCATGGGCTATGCTGCGGACCCGAGCGGCGGCGCCTCGGCCACCCGGGGCTCCGCTGCCGGGGCCGCTCGCAGCTTGCGCGGAGCGGGGCGCCCACGCCTCCGTCCAACAGCCGCGGCTCGAAATGGCTGCGGGCCATGCGCCACCGCGGCCGTTGAGACCCGAAACCGACGGCGGGCGCCGTGCGGGGGACGAGGGCGCGCCCAGACCGCGCACCGCCGAAGAGCTGACGGCGCAGGCGCGGCCGCGCGCGGGAACGTCACGCGGCGCGACTGCGCGTGCGCGGCCGTGGAGGGCGGGGCCGCGGGGAGAGCCGGGGGCGCTGCGCTCCCTGCTGGTCGGCGGCTCCGCTCTGCCGGCTGCTGGCGCTTCTCAGGCTGGCAGGTAAGGCCAGCGCGGGCTCCCGTCCAGGACTGGGAGGCTGGGTACCTACCCGCCTGGAGCGTTTCGGGGTCCGAGTTAGAGAATAGCTCGAAAAGTTAGGCTGGTGACCTGTTGCCTACATTTTATTTTATTTTATTTTCTTCCAGGATATTAAAGAGTGGCACGGGTTAACCCCAAACAAGTACCTCTCCATTTCACCTACCTTGCCTAGATAGCATCGAGGTCCTTGGTACTGTTAACGAAAAACAAAAACAAAAACAAAAAAACATTGAGATCTGTAAAGAATTGTAATGAGTTTATTCTGAGCCAAAACTGTCGATATATGGCGGGAAGCAGAAACGCAACGAATTGAGTTAGAGCTCCGTAGAATGGCAGGTTACAGCTGTATGTATACATCACAATCAAAGGAGGGACATGAAATTCGTTGGTGATGGATTTAGGAGGAGGGATAAAGCAATCCCACCTGGGATTGGATAAAAGGGAAAATGATGGATTACCAACTTGGGTGAATGCAGGAACAATTAACATGATAACGAAGGAATTCCTGGCTCCATCCTGGCTGTGCCCACCACACCTGACTGTGCCCCAGGGGGCTCCAGAAATAAAAGAGGGAACCTACAAGTTTCCCAGACAATCTCATAGGTACGTTATCTTAGAGGCAAAAAGGCAGATGTCTCAGTTAGAGATCTACGTTGAACTCTGTCAGCGAAAATGCTGGCCTAGGACAAGACTAACCACTATAAACTGTTTGTAGTTAAGTATTTAATTTTAAACCACCTTTTGCGGTTATTTTAGGTCTCTGAGTTTGCAAGACCGCCCTGCAGGGCTCCCCTGAGCTGGCCCGGTCAGCATGTGGTTTCCTTTTCTCCACAGTACCAGGAGAACGGACACGTCCCTTCGTATAAAAGTGTTTATAACAAGGAAGATTGTTCAGTGAATCAGGTGTTCTCAACCTTGATTGGTTGAGATTTTAGAAAGTACCATGGTCAAGCCTCCATCTGCCCTGGGCAACAGAATGAAATACTCTCTAAGATCAGTTGCCTGGACATTGGTCATCGTTATTTAAACTGGAGGCCTGGTGCATGAAATTTGTGCACTGGGGAGGGGAGGGCATCCTCAGCCCAGTCTGTGCCCTCTCACAGTCCAGAAGCCCTCAGGGATTGTCCAACAGATGGGTTAGGCCCGTGGTCAGCAAACTTCGGCTCTCGAGCCACATGCAGCTCTTTGGCACCTTGAGTGTGGCTCTTCCACAAAATACCATGGTCTGAGCGAGTCTATTTTGGAGAAGTGGCGTTAGAAGAAGTTGAAGTTTTAAAAAAATTTGGCTCTTAAATGAAACTTCAATCGTCGTCCTGTTGATATTTGGCTCTGTTGACTAATGAGTTTGCCTACCTCTGCCTTAGGCCCACCAGCTGTGAGCCCAGCTCAGGGCGTCTGGCTGAGCAGCAATCCCTGTGTGAGAGCACACTTGAACCCAGTGACTGGTTGTTCCGCCTTTTGGTCGATTTGCATATTAGACTTTTATTATATAGGATAGCCGGGTGATTCCTAATGTGCAGTCAGGGTTTTGAGACCAGTGACAAACTGGACCAGTGTGAACCAGATGTAACCCACCTTTTTAGGACTGTTCAGCAGGTTTCACTAAGTTAGTGCTTCCCGAAAGGCTCAAGTACAGCAAGAAATTGGGAAAAAAGCAGGAAAAAAAAAAAATCCAGACCATCTTTCAAATGTTTTCATTTCCTTAAAGCTCTCCTACATTGAGATCACACCTGTAGCCAGGATTACTGTCAGACCCCACTCATTGGGCCAGCCATCCTTGTGGTGAGAGCGGAAAACGGGCCCCTCCTGCAGCACCCCGCCTACACCTGTGAGCCAACCCACCGGCCTCCTGCCTGCGCTCTAGCCCGAGTTGTAGTTGGGACAGGCGTGCAGTCAGAACCAGAATTTCCAGTTCATCGTGAATTGTTGGCTGGACGTTGGAGCGTCCGCAGCTTATCACGTGAGACACTGTCCCCCCCTCGAAATTTCATTTCGACGGTGAACGGGTTCTTACCGTTTCAATCAGATTGAGGCCTTTAATGAAATGTCAGACTGCTAGGATTGTTTGGTTTGTATCAAAGTAAAAGAAGAGTCGAAGGAAAGAAAGGTACCTTCGGGGTGTCCTGGGCTGCATTTGGCTGGGTTTGGCATAGTGCAAATTACTTAGGTGTCTGAGCTGTTGGCTGTTGTCTGAAATAAAACGCGCTGAGTAAATTCTGTGGCTTCAATGGTAAGGCGGAAAGGGAACGGAGGAAGACCGCTTTCTCCCTTTCCTGCTGATCTAGGCAGCTATTTCGTTCCACTTCATTTTAGAACCGATTTATTTTTTATCACTCACCGTCCCCTAAAACTGATAATTTTGTAAAAAAAATATATTTATTGATTTTAGAGAGGCAGGGAGAGGGAGAGATAGAAACATCAATGATGAGAATCAATGATTGGGTGCTTCCTGCATACCCCCTATCGGGGATTGAGCCCGAATCCCAGGCATGTGCTCTCGGCTGGAATCGAACCCGGGACCCTTCAGTCCGCAGGCTGACGCTCTGTCCACTGAGCCAGACCAGCCAGGGCAATAACTGGTCATTTTTAATTTCCAGCCCAGTTGTTGCCGATTCCTGGAAGGATACATCTACATTTTGGTTTCAAGGAAGTTTGCAGAGACAAAATGGCACAGAGTAACAACGAAGAGGTAACCTGCTCCTATGGCTCTCGAGAGTTATTCTGGCAACTTCACATATGCCACATTAATAAAATACTGCGACTACGCCTTAAAAACGTTTTTTTAAAAGTAGGCTGCAAGGAAGTTGCATATTTGGCTTGTATTCTATTTCTCTTGGACAGAAGTGCTTTCTGGGCCGCATTCCTTTGTAATACTGGTATTTAGGGGGCAGGGATAGCTGTTAAGGTGTAATCAGAATTCCTCTTTCCTGACGGGGTCATGTGAAAGAAACGTTCGGGCACCGTTATTAGGACTGTTGCCGGATGCGCATTGCAGTTAGGAGAGAGACTGGGCTTACCTCCACATACAACAGGGACTCATGGATTTACAGCTTCAGCAGAGTGAGGGGCGGGGGTCAGCGGATGGAAAAGGGAGGAGATATGAAGAGTTTGGGGATTCTTGCTAAATGACTTCCAGATTTAACAAGGTTCTTTTTGAAAAATATATTTTATTGATTTTTTTTTTTTTTTTTTACAGAGGAGAAGGGAGAGGGATAGAAAGTCAGAAACATCGATCAGCTGCCTCTTGCACACCCCCTCACCCCCCTACTGGGGATGTGCCCGCAACCAAGGGACATGCCTTTGACCGGAATGGAACCTGGGACCTTTCAGTCCGCAGGCCGACGCTCTATCCACTGAGCCAAACCGGTTTCAACTGACCAAGATTCTTAATGTGTAATCAGGGAGGGTTTTGAAGGCAGGCCTCGGTGATCAGATAGCCAGGACGGGAAGTGAAGGACTTCATCAGAGATAGGGTTCGGCCCCACAGTAAGGGTGGGGGGTGCTCTCTAAACTGACGCAGCAGGAATCTTGCTAACAGTGGGCTCAGGGCCTAGTCAGAAGAGGTGGCAAAGGAGCCCGACTTCAGCTGGTCCAGGAGAGACTGTCAGTCCTGAACAGTTCCCGGCCTCCCGCCTGCCTGGACTCCAGGCGTTGGAAGTTCTCGAAAGATCCCCTGTGGCCAGGAGGCTTATCCTAGTAACTGTTTTATCAAGTGCGGTTTTCCGTTCCGCTGACTCTGAGTGATAGAAAGCATAAAGCCAGGTTCTTTAAATATTTTTGTATTGATTTTTTTTTTTTTTTTTTTTACCAGAGAGGAAAGGAGAGGGACAGAAAGCTAGAAACATCAGTGAGAGAGAAACATCGATCAGCTGCCTCCTGCACACCTCCTCCTGGGGATGTGCCCGCAACCAAGGCACATGCCCTTGACGGGAATCGAACCCTTCAGTCCGCAGGCCGACGCCCTATCCACTGAGCCACACCGGTTTCGGCGATAAAGCCAGCTTCTTAAGCAGGGAGGAGACCTGGATGGCCTTGGAGGAAATGCATGCCACCCAATGCCTGTAGCGGGAACAGAGGTGGTGGGAGGGCCATTCGGTTCTGCCAGTGAATTGGCGGAAATGAAGTTTTTTTTCTTACCAAGGTCCCCAAGTCGTGTGTGACTGAACAGCACTTTCTGTCTGCGAACTTTCAGGGCCGCGGTGTGGTGGGTGGCCTTGCTGATCTCCCCGTCAAGAAGGCGATTAACTTTTCCCCTCCGCTGTACAGACAGCGGTACAGCTTCGTCAACGACCTGGTGAATCGGCACAAACCCAAGAAGGTGGGTCTCGGTTTCCGCACGTTTCGCTGAGGCCGTCTTATGCCATGTCTGGTGGGATGCGGAAGCCTGGGTTGGCAGGTAACCAGAGACCGTTCGGAGATACCCTCGTAAGGAGGGTGAGCGTCGGGGAGAGAGAGAGAGAGAGAGAACTAAGCTGGGAGGAGCTGGGTGAGCGAAGTGGAATGAAGGAGCGCTTGGTTAACATGTGAAGTTAAACAGGACTTACTTCCTCCACCCCCCCAGGCTCATCATGTCTCTAGATCAATTTCCTCTCGTGTACTTTATTTCTTTTTTTTTTTTTAATACATTTTATTGATTTTTTGCAGAAAGGAAGGGAGAGGGATAGAGAGTTAGAAACATCAATGAGAGAGAAACATCGATCAGCTGCCTCCTGCACAACCCCTACTGGGGATGTGCCCGCAATCAAGGTACATGCCCTTGACCGGAATGGAACCTGGGACCTTTCAGTCCGAAGGCCGACGCTCTATCCACTGAGCCAAACCGGTTTCAACTTAACAAGATTCTTAACGTGCAGTCAGGGAGGGATTTGAAGGCAGGCCTCGGTGGTCAGATAGCGTCACAGCGATCTGTAACCCTTCAGTCTGAAGGCTGCTGCTCTATCCACTGAGCCCAAACCGGTCAGGGCCCGTGTACTTCATTTCTGCCAAAGAGATCCTTTGATGCTTTATTATGGTTTCACTTGTGATACCCGTACTCCCTCCCTATAAAGGTCTTGGGTCACACTGGACTTCTCAGGCTATCAACGTCTTTGCAATAACATCGGTCTCGTCTGCAGGTGGCGGACCTGGGGTGCGGCAATGCCTCCCTCATTCAGATGATTAAATCGCACAGCTGCCTGGAGCTGATTGTCGGAGTAGACATCAACAAGGATAAAATCGGATCGCAGAGGTAACGCCTCGTTTCTGGAGGAATTGTGCATTCATCTCAAACCAGTGGCACTCGTACGTAAGCTTAGAGGAAGTGTCCATTCTAGGCAAGATCCACAGTCGGTTAAATGTTAAAACGTGTTGTACATTGCACACCGAGAGAGCCTCAGGTTCTCTGAATAACGACTCTGCCCTCCTGTTAATTACCTGTGTACGCTGTGAAGGTGTTTCCTGCCCGTGCGGAAAGTAGAGTCTCAATTAAGTAATTATAACAGCGCGTCGCAAACTCAGTTTCAAAGGGCAAGAATCGAATTAGGTTGATGCTAGAGCCCCAGGCCGCCGTCTCTAGTTTGAAGCAGAACAGCTTCTGCAACATCCTGTAGATGTTGAACTTCCCACGGATTGTTTCCAAAGGGTGATTCTCTTAAAGGACAAGAAGTGGAAAATCACTGACCAAGAACATTAAAAACCGAGAGCAATGTCAGGTATTCAGAACCTTGTTCTGATAGGCCAGGGACTTCCCCCACGAAAGGAAGCTGCTCCGGCGTCTGTGGTTGGGGTAACTCTGAACCGCTGACTCGCGCTTTTGCAGGTGTAGGCTGTCTCCGTTCTCGGGGGAGTACCTGAGCCCCCGGGACCTGAACTTGTCCATCATCCTGTACCACGGCTCAGCTGTGGAGAGGGATTCTCGTTTGCGCGGATTTGACTTAGTCGCGTGTATCGAGCTGTAAGTACGAAACGCATTCCTTCTGTGTCATTGGCAGCATTTCCCTGGATTCGTCTCAGTAGACTTTGTTCCCTAAATGTAAACTGGATTTTCATTTGTAAAGAAAGTTGTGCCCAAACCGGTTTGGCTCAGTGGATAGAGCCTCGGCCTATGGACTGAGGGGTCCCGGGTTCGATCCCGGTCAAGGGCATGTACCTTGGCTGCGGGCACATCCCCAGTAGGGGGCGGGCAAGAGGCGGCTGATCGATGTCTCTCTCTCATCGATGTTTCTGGCTTTCTCTCTCTCTCCCTTCCTCTCAGTGAAAAATCAATAACATATATATATGTATTGATGAGAGAGAGACATCGATCAGCCGCCTCTTGCATGCCCCCTACTGGGGATGTGCCCGCAGCCAAGGTACATGCCCTTGCCGGAATTGAACCCAGGACCCTTCAGTCTGCAGTCCGACGCTCTATCCACTGAGCCAAACCAGTCTTGGCTCAATAACATATATTAAAAAAAAGAAAAGAAAAAAGAAAATTGCTTGTCAGGTGGGACCGGCCTGTTATCGCCCCGTCTCCTCCGGAGTGGGGGGAGGGAAGGACCGGGCTGTCTGAGGTCACTGTGACATCCTCCAAGTGGGGAGATAGCAACAGAGACAGGCACTGTTGGCTCGGCCAGTTAGGGAAACGGTGCAGGTGAAGCTCGGCTTCACTCCGTCTTCCCCCGCTGCCCTTTCAGAATAGAACACCTGGACGCCGAGGACCTGGCCAGGTTTCCCCAAGTCGTGTTCGGGTACCTGTCCCCGGCCATGGTGGTCATCAGCACGCCCAACTCGGACTTCAACCCCCTGTTCCCGGCAGTGACCTTGAGGGATTCCGATCACAAATTTGAGTGGAACAGGAAGCAGTTTCAGACCTGGTGAGTGCCGAGGCGTTCTGGCTTCTCGGGGCCGCGCGGACGTTCAAAGTCACGGGGGTGGGGGGGGCATCTCAGTGGATCCGTGACTGACGTGGTTGGCTCCCGGGGAGCACAGGAGCCACGCCAGCGGGAGGTTTGTTTCCTCTCTCCCGTCTCGGGCGGGGTGGGGAGGGGGTGCCCGGCAGGTGTGAGGGGGCAGGAGTGTGGGTGTGGAGGTCAGGAAACAAGCCGGAAGGGGGGGGTGGGGGGGCTGCGAGTGGTGCCCTGGCCCGGGGGCATCGCCCAGGGTCCTTGGCACAGTCCCAAACCCAAACAGGAGTTGGGATTACAGCCCTTGCGGTGCCCTGTCCCTTCCTCTGCCCTGTCCCACAACACTCCTTGTCTCCCCGTCCTGTGGCTCGTTCACCTCGCAGCCGTTGCCTGGATGCCCCTCGGAGAGGCACGCAGACCCCGCGGGGGGCGGCACAGTGTGACGTAAGAACCCGCAGCTCGGGAGTCTTCGGCGCCTGCGCTGTTCGCGCTGCTCTCCCGGGAGCCGCTGTCTGTGGAACAGGGGCTCCGGGCTTAGCGAAGACCCTGGTCTCTCTCGCTTCGACTCCAGGGCCCTCGGGGTGGCGGATGCCTACAATTACTCCGTGGAGTTTACCGGCGTCGGGGAGCCGCCGGAAGGAGCCGGGAACGTTGGCTACTGCACCCAGATAGGGGTCTTCCGGAAAACCGGGGCTCCGGCCCCGGAGCCGCGCGTGGCGGAGCAGTGCGGGCAGCACGTTTACAAGATTGTGAGTCTCCTCTCGTTTGTTTTTAAGACCGACTCCAGAGCCGGGCCGGTGTGGCTCTGTGGACCGAGCGTCGGCCTGCGGACTGAAAGGTCCCGGGTTCGATCCCGGTCAAGGGCGTGTACTTTGGCTGCGGGCACATCCCCAGTGGGGGGGGGGGGTGTGCAAGAGGCAGCTGATCGATGTTTCTCTCTCATCGATGTTTCTGACTTTCTATCCCTCTCCCTTCCTGTCTGTAAAAAATCAATAAAATATATTTAAAAATAAAATAAAATAAAATTGATTTCAGAGTGGAAGGGAAAGGAGAGAGAGAAACATCAATGATGAGAATCACTGGCTGGCTGCCTCCTGCACACCCACACCCCCACTCCCGCACACCCCCTCTCCCGCACACCCCCTCTCCCGCACACCCCCACTCCCGCACACCCCCTCTCCCGCACACCCCCTCTCCCGCACACCCCCTCTCCCGCACACCCCCTCTCCCGCACCCCCCCACTCCCGCACCCCCCCACTCCCGCACCCCCCCTCTCCCGCACACCCCCACTCCCGCACACCCCCTCTCCCGCACACCCCCTCTCCCGCACACCCCCTCTCCCGCACACCCCCACTCCCGCACACCCCCTCTCCCGCACACCCCCTCTCCCGCACACCCCCTCTCCCGCACACCCCCTCTCCCGCACACCCCCTCTCCCGCACACCCCCACTCCCGCACACCCCCTCTCCCGCACACCCCCTCTCCCGCACACCCCCTCTCCCGCACACCCCCTCTCCCGCACACCCCCTCTCCCGCACACACCCTCTCCCGCACACCCCCTCTCCCGCACACCCCCTCTCCCGCACACCCCCTCTCCCGCACACCCCCTCTCCCGCACACCCCCTCTCCCGCACACCCCCTCTCCCGCACACCCCCTCTCCCGCACACCCCCTCTCCCGCACAGCCCCTCTCCCGCACAGCCCCGCTCCCGCACAGCCCCGCTCCCGCACACCCCCTCTCCCGCACACCCCCTCTCCCGCACACCCCACTGGGGACCAAGCCTGCACCCCGGGCGTGTGCCCTGACCAGGAATCGAACCGTGACCTCCTGGGTCATAGGTCAGTTTTCAGTCGTTGAGCCACGCCGGCCGTGTAGAGGGTGAGTGTTCTGTGGGGCAGCGGTCAGCACGAGCAATACATGTGCCTCCGGGGTGAGCTCTTCCTTACGGCGAGTCCCGCAGCAGAGGGGAGTGAGGGCTGGTGATGAGGTAGATCGTGGGAGAAGCCTGCCCGCCCCACCGCGGTCAGAGCTTTGACGGACGGTCTTTTGAGGTGTTGGGCCAGCGGCGTCCCTTCTGGGGTGAGTCAGGGTCCCCAGCAGGAAGAGGAGAGCCAGCAGACAGGTCGCTGCTGGGCTCAGGAAAGGACTTGGAACGGAGCCTCCAAGCGTCTCGGACCCTTTGGTTTCCGGGAAGCGGTATGGGGGAGAACAACACATCTCCCTTAAAAAAATATATATATATTTTTTAATGATTTCAGAGAGGAAGGGAGAGGGAGAGAGAGATGGAAGCATCCATGATGAGAGAGAATCATTGAATGGCTGCCTCCTCACGCCCCACGCTGGAGAACAAGCCTGAACCCGGGCCTGTGCCCTTGACCGGAATGGAACACGGGACTCTTCAGTCCGAAGGCCGACGCTATCCACTGACCCACACTGGCCAGGGCGCACACACCCCCCTTTTTAATTAGCAACACTTTTCCTTTTTGAGCCCATGTGTCCGCATGTACAGTTTGTAGGGTTTGACGTTTGCACGTACAGTTATTCTCCCCCCCCCCCGAGTTTTTAGGAGAAGGAGAGACAGAGAAGCATCGACGGGAGAGAAACACATGGATGGGCGCCTCCTGCACACGCCCCGATCGATCGGAGCTCGGGCCAGGGAGGAGCCTGCAACCGAGGCCCGTGCCCTTGACCGGAATCGAACCCGGGACCCTTTGGTCCCCAGGCTGATGCTCTATCCACTGAGCCACACCAGCTAGGGCCATACAGTTTAATTCTTCACGGGGTATGACTGTGGTCGGCAGACTGCGGCTCGCGAGCCACACGCGGCTCTTTGGCCCCTTGAGCGTGGCTCTTCCACAAAAGCCCCCGGCCCGGGGCGAGTCTGTGTTGAAGAAGGGGCGTTAGAAGAAGTTTACGTTTTAAAAAATGGGCTCTCCAAAGAAATGTCAGTCGTTGAGCCGTTGTTGCGTGGCTCTGCTGACTGACGAGTTTGCCGACCCGTGTGCTATGACGTTGCTGCTGACGCCGGGACGCGCTCCCACCGGCTAAGCGGTCTCTCCCGCCCCGGCCCCAGGTCTACTCCGTGTCCTACCCGAGTCTGCAGCAGAAGGAGGTCCGCAGACTCGCCCTGGCCAACGAGGTGTCTCGCCAGGTCCAGAGCCTGCGGCAGCGGTACGCGGCCAGCCCGCGCGTCCTGCGGCGCGGCGGCGGGGACGGCCCCCGGGCCGGCGACGGCCCCCGGGCCGGCGACGCCGCGCCCGTCCGCTTCTCCGGGCCGGTCTTCACTGAACTGGAGAAACGCAGGATCGACAGGTCCCCCGAGCCCTTCCGCTTCGGGAACAAGCTGTACGTCCCGCTGGAGAGGCTGCTGGCCTACCCCAGGGTGAGCCGCCTGTGCGACAGCGTGGACGCCCTGCGCGCGCTGCTGGCCGGCACCGTGCGGCTGAGCAGGGACGGCTCCGCGGTCAAGGTCGACCTGCGCGACGCCAGCCCGTGAGCCCCGAGCCGGCCGTCCTGAGGGTCAAGGTCTCGGGCGAGGGAGGGCTCGCCCAGGATGCCGAGGTGTCGCCGTGGTCCCCGCGATGTAACTTTGAGATCGCTCGAGTCAATAGGCTTGTTTTGTTTGCAGGTGTTTGCAGCGAGCTCCCCATACGCTTGTTTTTTTGTGTGGTTGTTGTTGCTGGCATTAAAGAATGTTAAAGGAAACTGAGCGTTTACAACTTTTTCCCAGGGGGGAAGGGTAGCTTTAAAATCTCTCTAGCGCTGAAACCGGTTTGGCTCAGTTGGCTAAGTGGGTAGAGCGTCGGCCTGCGGACTGAAAGGTCCCGGGTTCGATTCCGGTCAAGGGCATGTACCTTGGTTGCGGGCACATCCCCAGTGGGGGGTGTGCAGGAGGCAGCTGATGGATATTTCTCTCTCATCGATGTTTCTAGCTGTCTATCCCTCTCCTTTCCTCTCTTTAAAAAAAAAAATCAATAAAATATATTAAAAATCTCTCTAGGATTCGCTATTCCCTTTGGGCTAAATTCTGATCTCTCATAATTGGCCTAACATCATACAACTCAGAAGTGCAGGTCTAACATCCTACAACTCAGGTGAGTGCGGGGGGAAAGGGAAGCTTCGAGATGCGAACACTGTCAAGGGTTTGGAGCGCCCCCTTCGGCAGCTGGCTGGCTGGAAGTGGGGTGCAGATAGTAACGGAGGAGAGAGAGGCACCGCTTCATGTGATGGGGGGAATAGCGGTTTCAATGCTACGGCTAACATGGCTTACCTCGTATGTGGTGCATGCCTTTGGGGATATCCCCAAATAGGGAACACCTCGCATTGCTGACACCCCACAAGCCGACAGGATCTCGAAGACAGACGTGCACGCAGTGGGAATTTCACTTTGCAAGTCGTCGTCAAAGCTGGTGGCATGCAGCTGGGCTTGAAAAACAGCTCAAGGCCCGGGCGAGTCTATGCTGAAGAAGTGGCGTTAGAAGAAGTTTAAAAAACGTGGCTCTCCAAAGGAATTTCAGTCGTCGTCCTGCTGCTATTTGGCTCCGTTGACGAATGAGTTTGCCGACCGCTGGCCTGGTTCGTGGGTTGACTGACGCTCAACCACCGAGTCAGCACCAGCGGGGCCGAAGGAAAATCTTGGCAGTGCTAATTTTAAGTAATTTGAAATACTTGGAAGCGATTTTTCATACTTCGCTTCAACAGGGTAAAGGTGTTTCCCTTTAGTAGGGATAATGAAAGATTCAGTGAATTCACTTTCATGAAGATTCCTACTAGAAAGGTCTGGGTGATCAGTATAAATGGACAGACAGACAAAGGGACGAGGCTGGACAGACACAAAGCAGTGGAAAGTCCGTCTGTTCAGTGAAAGCGAAGAAGCCAAGTCCCGGCGAAACTGGTTTGGCTCAGTGGATAGAGCGTCGGCCTACGGAATGAAAGGTCCCAGGTTCGATTCCGGTCAAGGGCATGTACTTTGGTGGTGGGCACATCCCCAGTAGGAGGTGTGCAGGAGGCAGCTGATCGATGTTTCTCTCTCATCGATGTTTCTGACCTTCTATCCCTCTCCTTCCTCTCTGTAATAAAATATATTAAAAAAACAAAAAACGGAATCACTGAAGCTCAATACCAGAAGGTGGCACACTTTCCCACTTAAAGTAAATGCTTTCTTTTGCTTTGAGGACTCCCACTGTAAGATGCAAACCAGTAACAAAAATACCCACAAACGAAACAAAACGAAAAAACACCCCCAAACGTAGTCATGCCAGTTTTCCAGAGGCCTGAGGCGTCCGCCACGCGGGACAGCTGCCGGGACGACTCGCAGATCTGGTAGCGAAGTCCGCTCGCTCAGGGCAGCCGTTCCGGAGGCAGCTCGCCCGCCCGAGTTGTAGCGGTGCGAGTGTGGTCCCAACTGACCACAACAGGAAGGCCTGCCGTTCCCTTGGTACCTGGTCCACCTGGAATGGACATCACCAGCTCGGCGAATGTCTAGACTCAGGCCTTTTCTCTTTCGTACCTCGTGTCATGTGGGGTGGGCTGACTCGCTAGATTTCCTATCAGGCACTTGGGAAGACTTCATTTCCGAGTGTGTGCTGCTACCAGGTGGACCAAGTGCGGAGAGGAAGCGGTACCCACGTTAAGGCAAAAGGGGAGGAGATGGGGGGGAAGAAGAGAGAGAAAAGCTCTAAGCCCCGAGTCCTGAGAAAGCTGGGCCTGGGAGCTCATCGGTGTCTCTCTCTCCCTCTCCCTTCCTCCGTCTCTAAAATCAGTAACAAAGAAGAAGACAGTAGGTTTTGAGGGGCGTTTGGATTCAGGCGCAGGTCTCGTGTTGCAGGCTCACGGCCCGGGAGCTGCCTCGGGGTGCGGAGTGTCTTGATGGGAACCCCCAGGGAAAGGGGACGCCCGGGTCCTCTCCCGTCTGTTTTTTGACCTTGGCAAGTGACAGAACCTTGAACTGACATTTTAAACTTTAAGATACGATTTTTATTGAACATGTATAGGATTCACCTTGACATTATTACAAATACTTGACAATAAAAAATTAGTTTCTGTAAAAAAAAAAGGGGGGGGGCGGGAGGAACATTTCCTGGACTTATAGTTGTGCAGTGAAAACGAAGAAACGTATAAACATGAAGGTCATTCTCCAAGTATTAGAACACAATACTAATGGAATCGCTTCAATCAACATTTTCGCATAAACATTGACATGACTACTCCCACTGCATCAGCTTCCACAAAAACAAATAGAATGCACAAAACGACGGTAAATCCCCAACGTAAGATTAAAAAAAAAAATCAAACTGTACCCGAGATGTCTTCCTGTGATGGGATGTGGTCAATGACGATCGCCGAGAGACAGACGTGCACGTTGTGAACGCAGAGCCGGGAGCCTGCGGGAACCACAGACTCTGCCCCGGGCCGGGCGGAGGGCGAGCTCCGTGTCCAATACACTGGGTACCGTGTGCGGCAAAGCAGGCTTCCAGTCGTGAGTACTCGAAACACAGAGTTTCTTCTTGTATTATTATTATTATTTACAATTTAAAACCTTGTATTGAATGGGAGAAGGGGGAGGAATTAGGATACCTATTACTTATTAATTATTGTATTTCCCATATGAACAACTGTAAACCTACTTTTGCCCCACCCAGCTTAGTATCTTATGAAAAGCCACACACGGAAGGGAATCATAAGGCCTTATTTCCAGAGCAGTCTTAAAGCAGGGTTCATCGAGGCATAGTTCATCCTTTCTGCTTTTGGATGTCATATCCTTCCACACCTCAGCTCTTACAAATATGCACAGTTCCTAAGCCAACGCAGAGAGAGTGACATGATGCAGTTCCAGTACCTGATTACAGTCACACGACGTACCGTCTGGTCTGGGGGGGAACTGACCGAGGACAGGTTCTGACCCGCCCCCGTTAGAGACCCGCCAAGATAAAACACAGCCCCATCTCGCGAGCCCAGTCTCTCGGGAGCGTCAGTACGTGTTCTGGAAGTCTGGCTCCTCGTAATGGTTCTTCACTGGAGCGTTGGTCAACACTGTCAGCCTGAGCTTGCAAAGTGGTTGTTAGCGTGGAAATCTTAAAGTCTACAATTATGGGTGTTTTCCAGGTATTGAATCTCGTTGCTACCTCAGTATGCTTTGACTGGAGGCTAGCAGATGCTTGACGAATCTTGGTCAAGACTTGGTCAGATGACAAAAACGAATCCACGTGAGGTGCCTGCATACAGAGCCTTGAGTGCACCGCACACGGTGAGCGGGTGGCTCAGGGCCTCCTCTGTCCCCGGCTGCCCTTCACAGCCGCTCTGGTCTCCGTCACCAGCACAAGTCACCGGAAGCGGGCTCCTGACCTGCTTCTTCTGGAATTCCCCCAAACAAGGTGTTTGAGACTCTTATCAGAAAGATGGCACTTCAAAATACCATCCATCTTTTTCTCTAGCACAGGGTTAGGAAATGTTACAGATGTACACATTCTCCAACACTAGGGGACTTGAAATCCTATCTAATAAAAAGAGTAATATGCAGATTGACCATCACTTCAACACACAAGAGGACTGCCCCCGTGTGGTCAAAGGTCCTGCCCCCAGGTGGACACAAGATGGCCACCACAAGATGGCCAGCAGGGGAGGACAGTGGGAGGTTCCAGGCCTGCAAGGGAGGGCAGTTGGGAAGGACCAGGTCTGCAAGGGAGGGCAGTTGTGGGCAATCAGGCCAGCAGGGGAGGGCAGTTGGGAGAGATCAGGTCTGCAACGGAGGGAAGTTGGGGGCAAACAGGCTATCAGGGGAGCAGTTAGATATCAATTAGGCTGGCAGGGTAGTGGTTAGGGAGTGATCAGGCAGAAGCAGTTAGGGTCAATCAGGGAGGCAGGCAGGCGAGTAGTTTGGAGCCAGCAGTCCTGGATTATGAGAAGGATGTCCGACTGCCTGTTTAGGCCCGATCCTACTAGGATCCTACTAGGATCGGGCCTAAACAGGCAGTCAGACATCCCTTGAGGGGTCCCAGATTGGAGAGGGTGCAGGCTGGGCTGAAGGACACACCCCGACCCCCATGCACGAATTTTGTGCACTGGGCCTCTAATTTGAGTATAATATTTAGAAGCCAATGTATTAAGATCTACTTTTTCAAATTGGATTTTCTAAACTCAAAATGAAACCAAAAGTATACTTAGTATTGAACAAGCAGATTTACAGGCTCCAAGAAAAGAAGAACTTGGAAGTAAGGCAGACACATAGGCAAACTCTGACATATTTTTAGGGACTGTAATGAAATGTGATTGCAAAGTGTGCTAATGGGACACAACAGAATAAAACGGATTCAGAATTCACTGACTTCAAAGGACACTGCCATCTCTTCTCTTCCTATGTTTCCATGTGTTAAGATGGCTGTTATGTTGACTCATGTAGAAATCAAGATGTTATCTGGTGGCTGCTAAATTTATACAGGCATGACTTTTATGCCCTTCAACATTCACATTTTGTTTTCAGAAAAGAATTCTGTGTCATTTTCAAATACCGAGAGCCCGTGTCGCAGAAAGGTCTTGGACCAGGGCAGCCACGGGCAAGGAACAGAGCCTTCGACAGAGCTGGGGAATGTCCTCACAGAGCCTGGCCTGTGGTCCAGTTGTTAGCATTTCACAACTGCAAAACCATCTGCAGGAGCGCCAGTCAAAAATATAGCTTAGGAATAATATTGTGAAGATAGAAAAATAGGTTTTTAAAATGTCATAAATATCTCTCTAAACAATATCTTCATGTCTCTATTGAAAACGTTTTTTGAGTCTTTTCTGTCATATACAAGGGGGTCATTCATTTGTTTAGTCATAGATAACAAGTCTTTACCGGTTGAGGTACCATTTATATCCCTTTGGCTGGACTTAAATCTTTTTCTTCAAAACAAATCTTAGTCACCTTGTCTGGGTGTCATTGCTTTAAAAATCGCAGAATCTGTTTGTAAAAGGAGTTTTGGATTCATTTGGAATACCCAATCCTTGAAATATTCAAAACCACACAAAAGCCCTAACATGAACTATTTAAAGTTTCTTTAACCTCTCAATTTGAATATTAAAATAATATATATTTAAAAAATACTCCTTCCACCCTATTTTGCCAACATGAAAATACATAGACCAAAGGAATTCTAACATATTATGTTACTCGGACACAGATTTGAAAGTAAAGAGTGGAAATGACTGGTTGTATAGAATCTACATTTTTTTTCAACAGACTGGATGATTTCAAGAAAATTAAGATCTAGTCCTGGCCGGTTTGGACCAGTCGATAGAGCATCAGCTGCTTCCTAGGACTGAGCCCGAAACCTGGGCATGTTGCTCTCATGAGCAATTGAACCGTGACCTCCTGGGTCATAGGTCAGTGCCCAACCCCTCAGCCATGCCATCTGGGCCAGCTCTGCTTACTTTAAATGCTCTGTCTGTGTATGTTCTGGTCTAATCTTGTCTCACAACAGCCAATTTGCGAGAAGAGAGCACAGTATCTGGCGGGGGGTGGGGGTGGAGCTGAGCTAGAAGACAAGTGGGAACTTACAGAGGAAGCTGCCCTGCCTCTCATCACATAACAACTTTCCTCCAAACTCTGAAACCAGCAGACATCGCTCAGCGCGTTCAAACAGCCTGGCTGTCAGGGTGTGCACGAGGCCTCCTAGGGGTCTCCGACTCAGCGCTGGGAGGTCCTGCAGCATCTGACACAATCAGTGACAACACGCACTGCCTGCTCCCGGCGTCACACCCACTCCCGGAGCTCACGCTCAATACACCTGCTGTTCCACGATGCCTGACACGCTTACAGGAAGCATTTCACTGCCGGGTTTCAATTGTAACACAACGTTCCCCAAAGCATGAGCACCCACACTTTTCCATACCAATCGTATCAAAAGGAGTTAAACTTAGTACAACACTCTAGGTAGGATAATATATGCAAGATTCCCTGAGCGGGAATTATAGTATCTTGACAGAATCTACAGGGTCTTTATGGTCCTGGATTGTCTCTCAAACACCAGATTGAGTCATTAGAATCCGCTGCACGCCTCGGCTGCAGGTTTGATGTTTCACACAAACCAGACCCCGTTTCCCCTCCAGGGGGTTGGAAAGAAAGAGCAGTCTTTGCAGGATCTCGGGCAGTGACCACGGATGTCGTGGGGACTGCCACACACACACGACACGCGGGGCCCCGACACCAGCGTCTGATGGCCCCTGTGTGCGCTGGCTTTCCTCGGGACACGGACACCCCTCCTGTTTCAGACAGATCCGCCTTCTCCCAACACGGCGCTGACAGCTCACCCCCGCGGGGAAGCTGCCACCCCCAGCGGGCGTCTAGCGTTTGATGACGACTTGTTCGTAGGCTCCGGACACCACTCTGCACAGCAGAGAGAGAGAAGGTCAAAATTCGCAGGGGCAGTGTTTGAGGTCATCCCAGTGCACCTGGGCTCTGCAGGGAGAATGGGGTGTTTGGCATGTTCTACTGGATCTGATTTCCGCGGGGTTTAAAGGCATCACAGGTAGAAGGAACTTGAAATATTCACTGTGGCCGAAACCGGCTTGGCTCAGTGGATAGAGTGTCGGCCTGCGGACTGAAGGGTCCCAGATTCGGTTCCGGTCAAGGGCATGTACCTTGGTTGTGGACACATCCCCAGTGGGGGGCGTGCAGGAGGCAGCTGATGGATGATTCTCTCTCATCGATGTTTCTAATTCTCTAGCCTTCTCCCTTCCTCTCTGTGAAACATCAATAAAATATATTTTTAAAAAAGAAATAGTCACTGTTTATAACGACGCTGGATGGGTCCAGTGTCCGATCCTCCTGCACTCACTGCTTTGTGATGGGGTTCCTCGGCCTGTGTGACCTTCCTCTCTGCTCATGGGGTTTAGGGACGAGGCCAGGGGACAGGGTGCCCGCGGGACAAGGCCTGCAGGCTGCTTACCGACTGGGCGGGTGGTGGCTGCCGAAGGTCGTCCGCCCTCCGGGGCCCACGAACAGGCGCAGTCCTTCCTCTGCAGGGACAGCGGCGTGGGGCAGTGAGTGTCCGGCAACGTGCCGGCGTCATAAATCCCAACGACATCTCCGTTTTATTTTTATTTATTTTATTTTTTTAAATATATTTTTTATTGATTTTTTTTACAGAGGGGAAGGGAGAGGGATAGAAAGTCAGAAACAGCGATGAGAGAGAGAGACATCGATCAGCTGCCTCCTGCACGCCCCCTAACGGGGATGTGCCCGCAGCCAAGGTCCATGCCCTTGCCGGAATCGAACCCGGGACCCTTCAGTCCGCAGTCTGACGCTCTATCCACAGAGCCAAACCGGTCTTGGCCACATCTCCATTTTATTAAAGAAACGGAAACCTCTAAAGAGCTATAGACATGTTTTAAAACAGACCCACCCCAATAGTTCTTTCTCCTCAACTATTTTTCTTAAAACGGGATAAAGAAGACAGCTCGTCCTACGAATTTCCACGAGAGAGGCTTAATGGCTTCTCCTTACAACCAGTCAGGCAAGGAAAGCAAGCCCGCTGTTCAGCTGCTCTCTAGCCCTACCCGGTGTGGCTCAGTGGATAGAGCGTCGGCCTGCAGACTGAAGGGTCCTGGGTTCGATTCCGGTCAAGGGCATGTACCCTGGTTGTGGGCACATCCCCAGTAGGGGGTGTGCAGGAAGCAGCTGATCCATGTTTCTCTCTCATCAATGTTTCTAACTCTCCATCCTTCTCCCTTCCTCTCTGTAAAAAAAAAAAAATCAATAAAATATATAAAACAAATAAAATAAACTGCTCTCTGTTCACACCAGCAGGAATAATTGCACCTTCCAACCCGGGGGCGTGGGCATTCTCAGTTTCGGTGCAAATGCGGAGGGAGCGAAGGATTCTGTTACTCACTATTGTTTCAAGTTTACCACCAACCTCCCACACTGCAGCCCTCCGTAACTGGACACACGACGTAACTATCCGTCATAAGGTATATAAACACGGTAGACAGGGATGCATAACTAAAAGAACACGGTGAAGAGCTGTCTTTAAAACTGAGCTTTTAAAAGTGTGTTCTTGCCCGGCCGGGCGGCTCTGCGGCTGAGCCCGGACCTGTGCACCAGGAGGCCACGGCCTGTTACTGGTCGGGCTGCAGGCCCGGGCTGTGGGCTCGATCCCCAGTGGGGGGCGTGCAGGAGGCAGCTGATTCTCCGTCATCACTGATGTTTCTCTCTCCCCCCGCTTCCTCTCTGAAATCAATAAAAATATATTTAAAAATGTTTTAGCCCCGGGCTGTGGGCTCGATCCCCAGTGGGGGGCGTGCAGGAGGCAGCCGATTCTCTGTCATCACTGATGTTTCTCTCTCCCCGCTTCCTCTCTGAAATCAATAAAAATATATTTAAAAATGTTTTAGCCCTAACCGGTTTGGCTCAGTGGATAGAGCGTCGGCCTGCGGACTGAAGGGTCCCGGATTCGATTCCAGTCAGGGGCATGTACATTAGCTGCGGGCTCATCCCCAGTAGGGGGTGTGCAGGAGGCAGCTGATCGATGTCTCTCTCTCATCGATGTTTCTGACTCTATCCCTCTCCCTTCCTCTCTGTAAAAAAATCAATAAAAATATATTAAAGAATATATTTTTAAAAGCTTATTCTTCACCACATTTAATATCCATTCTGAGAAACAAACGAGCTACAAGTTCGTGTCGGATTTCCGTGGCAGAGAGTGCGTGTCGCCAGTGCTCAGACAGCGTGGCAGTGCGCGCGCGCCCCCCCCCCCCCCCCCCCCCCCCCCGCTGACCGGCCACCACGCACCTTCCGCGCTGGAGTCCAGGCTGAAGTCCTGGCTTTGGAGTATTTTCTCCACGATGTCGTCGGCGTCCACTCTGGTGTCATCGACGCGCTTCAGCTGGAATTCTACAGAATCCTGTTTCACCGGGCACCTTGGGAAGAACGTTTGTTTTTTAAAAAGTATTCTTAGTGATGTTTCACAGAGACGAAGGGAGAGGGATAGAGAGTCAGAAACATCGGTGAGAGAGAAACTTCGATCAGCTGCCTCCTGCACACCCCCGACTGGGGATGTGCCCGCAGCTAATGTACATGCCCTTGGCCGGAATCGAACCCGGGACCCTTCAGTCCGCAGGCCGGCGCTCTACCCACTGAGCCACACCGGTCGGGGCTGAGAGGAAGGTTTAAAATGTCCTCTTTTACATTGTGTCGTGACACCCCCCCCCCCCCCCCCCGGCTCCAGAGAGTGAGGCCCGGAGGTACCTGCTGAGTGTGTCTGGAGCCGGGTCTTCTCTGTCAGCTGCGTCCAGACTCGGCTCAGCTGCCCTCTGCTCAGTGTCGTCGCCCGGCTCTGGAATGCTCTCCACGCCCGTCGACGTGCTCCCCACGGAGGTGTTCCTCCGGTGGCAGAGCTCAGAGAGGCTGGCTGACCGCGAGTGGCACGAGCTGTACCCTGTGGCCAGAGGAGCTCGCTCAGGACACGGCGCCCAAGCCAGACGCTCTGTGACCACCCCCGCCCCCCGGCACCGCAGCCGCTTCCGGCCCCTTCCGAGCGGGGGTGGGGAACGTCTGGCCCGCGGGCCACGTGAGGCCCGAGACGGTGTTTGGTCTGGCCCTGCCAAGGCATCGGGGGTGAATCACATGTCTGACCAAAGGCGGCAGGCTAATTTTTCAGGTGACGACGATTCCGGAAGGTCCAAGAACGATATAAATATGTGGCTCAGTGGGTGAGCAGCCACCTATGAACCAGGATCAGGGCCCGACCCCCAGTGGGGAGCGTGCAGGAGGCAGCCCATCAGTGATTGTCTCTCTTCGCTGATGTCTCTCGCTCTCTCTTCCTGTCCTCCCCTCTGAAAACAGTAACAATGTGTTTTAAAAAGTAAGTCAATGCCCACATGGCCTTTGGCGGGAGAGAGGATCCCCGCTCCTGCTCTGGAGCAGTGACGCCCGGGAACGCCCCTCAGCCCCACCTGACACTCTGGACTGCTGGCTCGCGTGGCTCGGCGTCCTCGAATGCCCACAGGCCCCGAGCTCGTCCGGCACGGAGGCGCTCTTTGCGGCGAGATCTGCAACGTCACAACGTCATGTTCCCGTCCCCGCTCACAGACCGGCCACTGCATCCTAATCTGCGGGCTTTATAGACCGCCCGGGCCATGACTGGGACGAGCAAACGGCAGAGCGAAGGACACTCCTTGGAATCGGTGCAATGTAAACAACCCTATTGCAGGAAAATGGAACTTGGTACCTTAGTTTACTGACGAACTACGGTAGTTTTCATAAGATTTAACAGAACTCTGCCTTGAATACACTTTGTTTTCATTGTTTAGTATGCTATCTAATAAAAGAATAATATGCAAATGGACCATACCTTGGCTACATCTAATAAGCCATGCCCACAAGCCAACCAGGAGCGATATGCAAATTAATACCCAACCAAGATGGCTGCTGTCCATGGCAGGGCGATCGCTGGGTTCCCTCTTGCTGAGGCTGTTTCTGGCCTCGGGCAGGCAGGCTGGGGCTGGGGCGGAGCCAGCCAGCGATCAGCTGGATTGCAGGGCGATCGCTGGCTGGGGACCCATGGCCGAGGTCCCCTGCCCAAGGACAAAAGCCTCGGCCAGAGGCTTTCAGCCTTGGGCAGGCCGGGGGTGAGCCATCAGTAGGACATCCCCTGAGGGCTCCCAGTATGTGAGAGGGGGCTGGTTGGGCTGAGGGACCTCCCACCCCCAGTGCACGAATTTTGTGCACCAGGCCCCTAGTTTCTAATAAAATGGGTCAAGTCACCTCCCCACGGAATTTTAAATGAGGGGGGGTTATGCAAATGTCCCCAGTTAAAAAGCCAGTGAAAGGCACAGCCTTACCTGCTATGCCAAGATGGATTTTGAGAGTCTCCCCTCCTTTTCTGTCTTCTTCCAGAGACTCGGACTCACCGGCAATCGGGATGGACATGGATGTGGAAGGAGGCCTGGAAATAAGCATTCCGAAGGATGAGAACGTGGTTCACGGTGAGAGACGGGTTGTGTGGTCAGTAATCGGCCTCAGGCAGGTGCCTGGAGTGTTACCTCTTTGAGGGTAAGAGTAATAAAGATCAGCAGGTAGTGCCGAGCATCCTCAAGACCTGAGCGAAGTCTATGGGGTAGAGAGAGGCTCCTGTTCACAACAAAAACGTGACACCTGCTGGCCACTGGCTCAGCGGCTGAGGGTCGGCCTATGAACCAGGGGGTCACGGTTTGATCCCCGGACACGGCCCAGCCCTGGGTTTCGGGGTCCATCCCCAGTAGGGGGTGTAGGAGGCAGCTGATCAATGATTTTCTTTCATCATTGACGTTTCTATCGCTCCCTCTCCCTTCCTCTCTGAAATCAATAAAAATATATTAAAAAAAACAATATCAGTGAGACCAGAAAGGGAGTCCAGAAAAGAAAAGGGCTCTATCTGTGAGTCCCCAGCACTATTTTTAAAAATACATATTTTTATTGATTTCAGAGAGGAAGAGAGAGGGGGAGAGAGAGAGAGAGAGAGAGAAACATCAATGATGAGAGAGAAAGAATCACGGATTGGCTGCCTCCTGCACGCCTCACACTGCGGATCGAGCCTGCAACCGGGCAAGTGCCCCGGCCGGAATTTAACCGCGACCTCTTGGTGCATCGGTCGATGCTCAACCCCTGAGCCAGGCTGGCCGGGGCAGAAGCTGTATTTTCAATACAGCAAGACCTCACTCAACATTGTTGGTAGTCTCTGTGACTTTAATGGAAACAAGGCCAGTTTTACCACAGGCCAACTGATATAAACAGGAGTTAAGCTCCTACAGTAGTATGTCACTGGTGCTGGAACAAAACAATGTCATGTGCGGACTGCAATAATGTACAATAGCTTGGTGAAAAAACCCGCATTCGATTTTCTGTACGAAAAACTGATGTAAGAGAAATACCCTTTGCCTTGGCTGGCTTGGATCAGTGTAGAGAGCATCAGCCTTCGGACTGCAGGGTCCCAGGTTCGATTCCGGTCAACGGCAGGTGCCCGGGTAGCAAGCAGGCTTGTCCTCCGCGGAGGGTGTGCAGCCAATCAATAATTCTCTCATCCTCCTGTTTCTCTCTCTCTCTCCCCCCCTCTCCTTTCCTCTCTGAAATCAATAATAATAAAAAAAAAACCCTTCGAAGAATGGAGTCCACAGTCATGAATCATTGGTGGTGACTCAGTCTTCATGTCCACATGCTTATCTTTCTCATGCCAGCTCCTCTGGTTTTCCTTTCTCCGAAGGCCCGATTACAGTGTCTCCACCCTCCACCTCGCAGACCTGCTCCCAGCCCCGCGCCACTCCCACCCCAAGGCCTCTTCCCTCTCCGTCAGCCTCCCTTCGGGCTCCACTCTTTCCTGCCCGGTGTGGGGCCTGACTTCAGAGCCACCACTTTCAGCAATGCCTCCGGTCTGGCCCCCCTCGATCTGCAGTCCTTAACAAACTAGAAGAACCAGCCGCTCTCACGCTGGGGCCACGAAGCATTACATTAGGGAGGGAATGCATCCGCCGGGGGATTGGCGAACAAAGAATCTGAATCTCAGCTGGACCTTGGCAGCTCCCTAGACGACCCAGTCGTGTGGGATAACTAATCCCCGACGCCTGTCACGCGCCAGCTTTTACTCTATGGCCCTCTGTTCTGAAATGTCCTGTGTCTCTTATCAGAAACCGAACAGGCTCAACCACAGAACAAAAGACATGGGCTTGTTTTGTTGTTAATTCTCACCCGATGATATTTTTCCATTGATTTTTTTTTTTTTAAGAGAGAGTAGAGCCGAAACCGGTTTGGCTCAGTGGATAGAGCGTCGGCCTGCGAACTGAAAGGTCCCAGGTTCGGTTCCCATCAAGGGCATGTCCCTTGGTTGCAGGCACATCCCCAGTAGGAGGTGTGCAAGAGGCAGCTGATGGATGTTTCTGACTTTTTATCCCTCTTCCTTCCTCTCTGTGAAAAATCAATATATTAAAAAAGAGAGAGAGAGAGAGCGAGTGGAAGGGAGAGGGAGAGACAGAGAGAGAAACGTTGGTGTGGGAGAGACCTGTCTATCAGCCACCTCTGCACGCACCTGGCCCAGGGCCAGGGTACCGAGGTACATGCTCTTGTCCGGAATCGAGCCCGACCCTTCAGTCCACAGGCCAGCGCTCTACCCACTGAGCACCACTGGCTAAGCAAGAGGCAGCTGGTCCACGATTCTCTCTCATCACGGATGTTTCTCTCTCTCTCCCCCCCTCTTCCTTCCTCTCTAAAACCAATGAAAAATATTACAAAAATAGAAAAGGGCCTCGTACACGCTAAGGCACTTGCCAGGTATTTGCTGAATACATGACTGAGTCCAGAGAGGCCTCCTTTACATCATGTCACCCCAAACCTGGAGATGACAAGAGCTGGAACAATTCAGGGTGTGGAGAGCTCGCTGGGTCACTGTCACTTCTACGAGGGTCAGGTCAGCCGCAGGAGAGAAACTAGCCCTCCACTGGGATTAGCCTACAAACACTATGAAACCTGGATGGAAAAACTTGAAACAAATAAAACGACTACCATATTTTCTGGCGTAGAAGACGACTTTTTAACCCAGGAAAATCCTCTCAAAGGTCAGGGGTCGTCTTATACGCCGGGTGTAAAAATACCGCAGTTTGCCGTTATGATGGGCGTTGCTAACTCACCAGGGACTTGCCCGGCATTTGCTCTCTCTCTTGTTTGTTATCTTCCTCCCGTCATCAGTTCCAGCCGTCTTATAGGCCGGAAAATACGGTACTATCCTCTCAGAGAAATCATGCATTTATGGAGCACGGACTTACGTTTTAAAACAGGGGTCACCAGACATCAGCTGCATACTGATGAAAACCTAGAGGCGAGCGGGAGGAAGACTAGTTATGCCAGGTCCCCTCAGAGGAGGAGCCGCGTTCCGGGATGCACCCCCAACCACAGCCACGGCCCCGAGCTGGACTGCACCCCGGACCCCAGTGCCGCTTTCTACTGGGGCTGCCCAGTACTCTGGCGTGTGCTCAGCTTGCCATCTCGGCATCGAGCCCCTCCTTGCCCTTGACCGTGTGCCCCTGCTTATTTAAAGGCACAGACCCGCCTGTGTCGACATGCCAGTCTTGGCCCGTGCTCACTTTGAGGATGGAGTTGTCCTGCCTTGTGTTTTTGGTGTCGTAGCCCTCCAGCAAACAGCGCCGCGTGGTGTTTCCCGACCCGGCAAACTCCGCCAGGTTTAGATCTGCAAAGCCCAGCTGGGAGGAGGAGAAAAGCATATTGATAGCATATCCCCTACCACGTTCTCCTTAAAATAAACATTCAACCGATGCTTTACGCAAGGTATTTCAAACTTCAGTCATGTGCGATTTTTGCCATCTTAATAATACCTGTTGTGTTACTTGCTTAATGTCTTTAAATTGGCTCACGTTTGGTAAAAAAATGTATTACCTGCTGCTCTCTTATCTTTTTTTTTAAGATTTGTTATTGATTTTCAGAGAGAGAGGAAGGAAGAGGGAGAGAGCGCGAGCGAGAAGAAATATCGGTGTGAAAGTGAAACATAGATCGGCTGCCTCTCGCAAGGCCCCCCCCGCCCCCCAAGTAAAAATAAAGGATGCATGTTAAGCAACTGAAATCACTGTGAGCAGGAGTACTTGCAGACCCGAGATCATCTGCATATTCACTCACACCCTGACCAGCCCTCCTCCTCCCAGCTCCAGCGGGCTCCGCCCATTACAGCCCGGGGGTGGGGGGGGTGGGGTGGGGGGAGGGGTTGGGGGGGGGCCGGGGAGGGGGCGCCCGCAGGCAGCTAAGGCTTTACAGCCACACTCTCCGCGCAGGAACTGCAATGACGCGTGTGTCACACACTCTTCCGAGTACTAGCCCCTTCTCCTCCGGCACCTTCCCTAACCTTGCCTTGCCGATCACTCTTGAGCTGAATCTTTCTTTAAAAACCCCACTTCCTCCCTTCCCCAAAGCCGAGCCCCACACCAATGCTCTCGGCTGCCTGCAGAAGTGCAGCTCAAACCCAGCCCTCCTCCTCGTTTATCGCCACCCGGCTTGCTCCCCGCTTCCTGCGGCTGCCAGGCTGCCCTCCAGTCTTTCCTCTGGCGTGCTCAACCCAGTTTCCTGTTTCCAAGTGCTACAAGTTAATCTCATTGTACCATCTTTTGTCATCAGAGTTTTTTACATTGATTTTTGGGAGGGAGGAAGATTATTGATTTGTTGTTCTACTTAACTGATGCATTCATTTTTAAATTTATTTTTTAGCGATTTCAGAGAGGAAGGGAGAGAGACGGAGAGATAGAAACATCAATGATGAGAGAGAAGCCACATCCAAGGGAACATCTGGGGACCCCTATGGCTGTCTGATCACAATCACTCACAGCCCCGTTTCAGACTTTCTCTTTTCTCTTTAAACCTCCAACACCTCCTTCACACCCATGCTCCGTGCTAATGTCTTTCTTCAGTCAAGAAGAGAAATCAAAAGAGACTTTACTTGCTCTAGCCAGTTTTGCTCAGGGATTGAGAGAGCGTCAGCCTGCAGACTGAAGGGTCCCGGGTTCAATTCCGGTCAGGGCACATGTCAGTGTGTGGGCTCAATCCCCAGTGGGGGGCGTGCAGGAGGCAGCCAATCAATGATTCTCGTGACTGATGTTTCTCTCTCTCTCTCTCTCTCTCTCCCTTACTCTCTGAAATTAATTTTAAAAAATATATCAAAAAAGAGCACTTAACTTTCATAAGCTCTTATCTCCACCACATCCACTCACCTGCCTGCACCTGTGGCCAAATGTCTGCTTTCCCACTTACGGGAAGGGAGCTGGCTGTGCTCAGATTCAAGTTCACGGCTCAGGAACTCGGGCCTGTCATGCACTCTGCCTTTCCTACTGGATCATTACCACCAGCACACAAACACGCTGGATCTCCTCCGCTTAATGAACCAAAGTAGCCCAAACCCCATCCTGCGTCTCTTTCTGTCTGTGGAGCTGTTTTTCTCTCCCCTTTTACTGCAAAGCTCCTTGAAAACGTTGTCCACGTTGACTGTCTCTGCCCCTCGGTCCTTGACCATCTCGAGGCGAGGAGGCTTTTCTCTTATTTGTAGCAAAGAGCATCCTGACTCTGACATTGCAACCAACTAGTGTTAGGGAGTTGGCAGATGTGACGGCTGGGACTGGGGCCTGATTCTTGGCTCAGATGACTGACTGATGGAGATCCCATCCCAGAGGCTGGAAGCAGAAGAGTATGTGGGCTTCTGGCACCGCCTCCTTCTATTCAGCAAACAGCTGAGCACATTCTTCAGGAATTCCACACGTGTAACAGAAGAATAAAGGCCCTAACCGGTGTGGCTCGGTGGACAGAGTGTCGGCCTGCGGACTGAAGGGTCCCGGGCTTGATTCCTATCAAGGGCATGTACCTTGGTTGCGGGCACATCCCCAGTTGTGGGGTGCAGGAGGCAGCTGATTGATGTTTCTAGCTCTCTATCCCTCTCCCTTCCTCTCTCTGAAAAATCAATAAAAAATATTTTAAAATAAAGAATAAAGGCCGGTAGAGACCATGTCTACACAGAGGGTAAGAGGACACAGGGAGGGGTCCTATTCTACCGGGGGAGGTGGGACTGGGACTACTTCTCGGGGAGAGTGATTACTTAATGAAAACCAGAAATCCTCTTCTAGTCCGGAACCGACACTGAAGCTTAAGAAGAACACCCCACACTCAGCGTTTAGAAAGAATGCGTCTATAATGTGCTGTCAAAGCCAACTGTTCAGTCCCCAAGTTGCTTTATTTAAAAATGGCCCATTAGAACGGCAATTAGAAGAGCACTCTATTTAATTTTTAAGTTTGTAAATGACACACTCCGAAAGAGTTAAAGACCAGTCAACTCACCTTTGCATAAGCTTTTCCGCCTTTTAATTCCTGCCAAACACAGAAAACACGATTAAGTATTGCATGATTAAAGATTTAAAACAAAGTATCTGTCAAATAATTCTGAATCAGACATTTACATACTGGCAAATATCTATACTAGTATATATAATCTATAACCATAGTGTAATATGCTAATGAGACTGGACGTCCTTCCAGACAACCTTCCGGAGGAAGCCGGGGCTGCGGGAAGCCCGGGTCCCGGTTCCTGCCAGTGGTCAGAGGGAAGCCCGGGTCCTGGGTGCCAGAGGGAGGCCGGTGCCGGTGTCTGGGAGAAGGAAGGCCTACTCTTGCGTGAATTGCGTGCATCGGGCCTTTAATCTATATATAAAAGGTTAAGTGGCCATCCGTCCATCCGTCCTTCTGACCATCTGGTACACATGATGCGCACTGGCGATGTAAAAATAAACGTTGACTCGCACATGCGTGATACATATAAAGCTCTCGCTGGCCCCAATCGCACGCGTGTGTTCCGACCTGTCATTGTCAAGTTGGTTGTTTTTGCTGACACTCAACGTGAACCACATCTCCATTTATTCATTGACCGTCCGACCAGCTGGTACACAGGAGGCACACTAGCAATTTAAAAAGAAACCCTGATTGTGCATGTGTATACATAGAAAGCTACTGGTGCCGACTGCACACGTTTTCATTTTATCACACTGTGTTGTAAGTACTATTTTGACACGCAATTTTTTGCAGTGACATCATTACCGCAAGGTTAACACTCAGGTGTATCGCGTGAGTGAAGTAAGTTTCTTGAAGAACATCTTAACGTGTCCCTTCAGATTCTTCCCCCTGGGTGTCACCGCGATCTGAATTTCTGCTGCACATGTGCAGGGAAGGGGCGTGTAACGGCTCTCAGGACAGAGCGGGGCTAAAGAAGGTGCGTCGGCGTGGAGGGGGCTGATGAAGCCGGGCGGCGGTTTCGGTACCTTGCGCACAGACACCCTGTAGAGGCAGGGGTCCAGGACGCCTGTGGCAGCGCTGGCGCTCATTTTGCACATGAACGAGAACTTCTTCCGCCAGTGCACACAGTTGGCTTGCACCACCTCCCTGAGGGGGGAAAAGAACCAGTTAACGAACTGTTGTCGACGGCGTGACACAGAGGCACATGCTCTGCCCCCCGAGTCTGTTACGCAAAAGCGCTGCGTTACAGGCCAGTGTGTGGGAACAGCCACGAAGCAGACCAATTCCCAACAACAGGACCCGAAAACTCGTTGAAGGTTTCAGTTATCCACGGACACTGGGCAAAGGCGGCTTCGCTCATCCGTTCGGTCTCTGAGTTGGAGCACCACCATTTCATTCATTCAGCACGCGATGGACCGTTGTCATGCCCAGGCCACTGGGGACCAGGCCCAGCTAACCGAGTCTGGTCTCTGTTACTTCACAGCTGTCCCTGGGTGAACCCCTTTCCTGTGTCTGACCACCCCCAAAGCCAGCCCCTCAACAGATCCTGTCTGACACACGGCGACAGTCTCCTGAATGGTCCTCGCTCACACCCACCTTCCTCGGTGCTGGTGCTACCGGAGAGCTCCTTCCGGTCTAAAATCCTTCCCTGCCTCCCCAGATCGGAGAGGAGCCGGTCCAAGCCCCTCCCGTCTTCAGTCTCCTCTCCCCACCCTTTCTGTCCGCACACCGCTGGACATTCAGTCCCCAGATCATTTCTGTCACACTATTTCCCGTTGCTATACCTTTGTAATGTTTTCTCTACCGTTCCACTTCCCTTCTTTACCAGTTTAGCTTTTTTCCAAAAAACCATCACTGAGGATATTTTCCCGTTGATTTTCAGAGAGAGTGGAAGAGAGAGGGAGAGACAGAGAAACATCGATGTGAGAGAAACCTGTCGAATGGTTGCCTCCTGCACGCACCCTGACCAGCCTACGTACATGCCCTTGACCGGAATTGAACCCAGAACCCTTAGGTCCGAAGGCCACCGCTCTATCCACTGAGCCAAACCACCAGTCTAGCTTTAACTCCTTTAGTTTAGTCATGACCTCCTCTAAGAATCTTTCCCAACTCGGCTGCAGGTGAAGGCCAGGTGTCCCGTCTGACCATGACCGATGACCTGGCTGCCTCAGTTCCTTGAATTCCTCCGTGTCTGCCACTCCCCCTCCTAGAACACTGGCCACCCAGGCAGGGCTGGCCAGAACCGGCTGACGCGGCTTCCCCCATAGTCCCTAAGTCCGCATTTCTTAGGGCACCCTGATTTCCTTCTCCCTGCCTTGCTTGTGGCAATCTCCTGTAATTACATACCATGTATTTCAAATGAACCAACACTGCCAGCGGATTGTGTTGATGACCGCCTTCATTAACAGGAACTCAGTAGAAGTAGACATGTTAATTTAAACCATCTTCTAGATTTTGTAATATCAAAATAATAGCTTCGGAACATTAAACAGTATCTCTAAATAAATAAAGTTTCTGTGTCTAAGGAAATTACTCAGAATTTTGTTGTGATAAAAATCTGTAATACACACACAGAGAGAGAGCTATTAGAAGGCTGTCCAAGCTACACACACAAACAAAAAAAAGTGGCAGTTAGTTCTTGACAGTTTGTCATGCTGATGGGTTGCCATGGAAACAAACTCAGACTTCTTGGCAGCTGAGACAAGAGTCGCAGCAGTAAAGGCTTTCCGTTACATGAGTCATCAGTTTCCTATGAGCTTTCTACGGTTGCTTAACCACTTTCAGAAACAAAGCAACCGAATATGATTTGTGTTGATGTTGTGGAAGGCTAAGTATCTCTAAGAGAAAATGACAAAGATGCGGATTGTGACGTAGGTAAGCAGAGGAGTTAAAAGCAGCAAAATGTTGCCATGGTTGTTGTTTACGCTTCAAAGGAGCAAAGGAAAATCTAAAAGGTCTTTAGAAAATACCGTAAGAGTAATATAAAATAAGATAAAATAAAATATACATTAAATAATATAAAATAAGATAAAAATTATGCATCTATTTTTTCTGATGCCTTAGTTACTATATTAGCAAACTGCATTGCTTAGTAGTGTAAGAATAACTTGCACATGTATATGTGAGGCATATATTTATTTATTTTTAAATAGATTTTATTTATTTATTTATTTTTACAGAGAGGAAGGGAGAGGAATAGAGAGTTAGAAACATTGATGAGAGAGAAACATCGATCAGCTGCCTCTTGCACACCCCCTACCGGGGATGTGCCTGCAGCCAAGGTACATGCCCTTGACCGGAATCGAACCTGGGACCTTTCAGTCCACGGGCCGACGCTCTATCCACTGAGCCATACCAGTCAGGGAGTGAGGCATATATTTAAAATTATACGATGTCTTGGTAACTTGAAGTATTTTTAAAATATATCTTTACTGTTTCCCAAATGTTCCCTTTTTTCCTCCGTTGACCCCGTCCACGTCCCCCCACCCTCCCCAGGCCTTCACCGCACTGTGTCTGTGCCCGTGGGTTGGCTGTGCACACAGTTTATGCATGCAAGTCCTTTGGTCAATCTCTTCTGGGGGAGGGGGGGCGGTGGCCCTTCTCCCCGAGACCCGTCACTCGGTTGCATACTCTTAGCCTTTTAGACACGATGGTAAAGGAAAAACACTGCCATGAGGAACGCAGGCCGTTCTGCAGGATGGCGCTACTGCCGGAGGCCGAGAGCTGGCGCCGGGCCAGTCTGTGGGCTCCCACCCCTGACCCCCCCCCCGAGAAACGGAACGTGCCAGTACCACGCCCCGTGGGGCTTTCAGAAAATCAAGTGAATTATGATTATTGTTTCTTAAAACATATTTTATGGACTTTTTACAGAGAGGAAGGGAGAGGGATAGAGAGCCAGAAACATCGATGAGAGAGAAACATAGATCAGCTGCCTCTTGCACACCCCCCGCTGGGGATGTGCCCGCCACCAAGGTACATGCCCTTGAGCGGAATCGAACCCGAGACCCTTCAGCCCGCAGGCCGACGCTCTGTCCGCTGAGCCAAACCGGTTTGGGCTCAAGTGAATTCCTACACCGGTGCCTGGGACAGCGCCTGGCTTACAGCGGGTCCCCACAGTAAAGGCGAGGCGTCCTCATGATCAAGGACCTAAGCAGTCCTAAGTCCACTTGCATTTGTCCTCCAGACGGTTGTCCTCCAGGGAGAAATGACGGTTACATTCACAACACAGAACTTGTTTCATCACCAGGTCCTTTCCCGAGAGAGATCAACTCCTGAGAAAACCAACTGTGGGAGAGGCGGCAAGACCAAATATTCTAAGCCTCCCACGATAAGTCAGGTCCGTACAGGGGTGGCGTTAATGACAGCAGTAAGGACAAATGGGTCTCATGCCCGGAGGCACTTGGCCGGAGGAACTGGGTGGACGGGTGCCATTCGATGGGAAACAGCCGAGCCCCAGCGAGCGGGGAGTCTCTCCTCCGCGGTTCTGCCGGTGCTGGCAGCCAGGGAAACCACAGCCCCGTTTGGGGCACCTCCTGGTGGACTTGGCCACACAGAGACCTGAGCTCTGAGGGCAGGCGGCGGGCACAAGCGGAGGTCCTCAGCATGGGACTGTGAGCGGAGGCCATGGGCACCGACCAGGCCGTTCGGGGTGATGTGAGCAGAGCAGGGAGGGAGGGGGGCTGAGTCTGAAACACCCGGAGGAGGTGCTGGAGTGGAAGAGGCAGGCACAGGAGACCCGGGCCAACAGAGAGAGCAGCAGAGGAGTCATGTTACCATGGAAACCAAACCAGGGGGACAGCCCGCGGAGCGGAATTGCTCAACAACCTGGAATGTGGCAGACAGCGCAGGTGGGACAGGGACAGAAGCCACCAGGCAGGCACCGCGAACAGCGGGAGGGGCAGTTTCTGTGGAAAGGAGGGGGCGGAAGGCAGGTCACTATGGGGCGTGAGACTGGGAACACAGGCAGTGTTTTCAAACATGGTAGGAACAAAGGGGAGACGGTGAGGGTGGCGGCCAGACGGGGCACGGAGTGGGGGGGGACTTCGTTCTGACATGCGTCAGCGCGGACAGGGAGGAGCCAGTGACGAGAACAAGCCCAAGATCTGACAGCGGGTCATGCGGCGCCAGAGGGGACCCCCCTGAGAAGGTCAGGGGGGAGCATGCGGACGACAGGTGGGCTGCCCGGGGCGGGGAGGGGCGCTGAAGGCAGACAGGCTCCGACAGGGGCGGGCTGTCAACAGACACTGTTCTCTGCCTGCCCACATCTCTCTTCTGTTGTTTGTAAGAAACATTTCTACTGACTTTAGAGAAAGAGGGGGAGAGGAGCATCACGATGAGAGAGAATCACCGATCGGCTGCCTCCCGCACACCCCACGCTGAGGATGGAGCCCGCAACCGGGCCTGTGCCCCGACCGCCACTCTTCCGTCTGCCGGATGACGCTCCATCCACTGAGCCAAACCAGCTCGGGTCGTGGTCAGGAAACGCGGCTCTCGAGCCACATGTGGCTCTTTGGCCCCTGGAGTGTGGCTCTTCCACAAAACACCACGGCCGGGGCGAGTCTGTGTTGAAGAAGTGGCGTTAGAAGAAGTTTAAGTTTAAAAAATGTGGCTCTCCAAAGAAATGTCAATCGTTGCGCTGTTGATATTTGGCTCTGTGGACGAATGAGTTTGCCCACCACTGATCTGGGGTTTTACGAAATGTTTTGTAGTCAGCTATGAATTGGTAAACATATATCGCCGAGTCTATAAAATGGCAGAGAAACCTACTTCAAAGGGTGGTTGGAAGATGAAGTATTAAAGCGCGGTGTGAACAGACAGGGTGCTATGAATCCACTTCTCCAAAGCGTTTCCTCTGATACATTTCCTGAGTCACGGCACATAATAACTCCCTTGTCCCCATAAAGTCCTGGGACACTTTCTTTCTTTCATCTGTTTAACCCACACGAAGGATATTTTTTCCACTAGTTTTTAGAGAGAGCGGAAGGGAGGGAGGGGTGGGGGGGGGGGGAGACAGAGAGAAGCATCGACGTAAGAGAGGCACATTGCTTGGTTGTCCCCCACATGTACCCCAGCTGGGGCCTGGGATGGGACCTGCAACCCAGCAGCTGCCCTTGCCTGGGAATGGGACTGGCAGCCTTTGGTGCATGGGCCGGCCCTCCAACCACTGAGCACACGGCCCAGGCCTGGTCACTTCCTGCGTACGCCTGGGGTTGCCTTGGAAACGAGACGCTGAGAGCAAGAGAAAGGGGACTTGCCCGGGCGCTGCTGTGTGTGCCACTGGATGGATCAGAGGCCGGTCCCTGCACAGTGACCAGCAGTTGTCACTTCAGGGAACACGCCAGGCTGCCAAGCTATTGGGAGACACAGATAAGGCGGGGTGGGGGGTGGGGGCCCGAATGCTCCCATTCCTGAGATGGAGAGTGGAATGAGGGAACACGACAAAAGAGCTCGAGAGGAAGAGAACACAAAAGAACAAAACAGCACGAGGATATTTATCACTCTGTCGGTGAAGGCTCCCCTCAGGCTGTCTCGGTCCCTATCCTTAGAGTAATCGCAACAAGGAGCAACAATGCATGCAAATGAGGTGAGTTCAAACAAAAGGCTCAGCTGAAACCGGTTTGGCTCAGTGGATAGAGCGCTGGCCTGTGGACTGAAGGGTCCCGGGTTCGATTCCAGTCAAGGGCATGCACCTTGGCTGCGGGCACATCCCCAGTAGTGCAGGAGGCAGCTGATCGATGTTTCTAACTCTCTGTCCCTCTCCCTTCTTCTCTGTAAAACACCAATAAAATATATTAAAAAAAAACAACAAAAAAAAACCAGACAAACAAACAAAAACCACCAAAGGCTCAGCACTGCAGCCTGCTCCGCAGGGAGGTCTGGGGACAGCCCGGACGGGGTCTGCGGAGCAGGGAAGCATGAGGTCACAGGGGCTGGATTTAAGGGCTGCACTGAGCATCCCCCACACTGGGGTGGGGGGGGTAACGGGGTGCTGAGGGGTGCAGGTCTGGGGGGGCGCTATGCTGACCTAGAGCAGTGAGTGTGGACCTCAGGGGTGTGGCTGACACCCTCCCTCACACAGCAGGAAACCCGGTGGGAGCAGAGCAGGCAGTAAAGGCAGCAGGTATTTATTTTATTTTATTTTTAAAAATATATATTGTATTGATTTTTTACAGAGAGGGAGGGAGAGGGATAGAAAGTCAGAAACATCGATGAGAGGGAAACATCGTTAGCTGCCTCCTGCACACCCCCTACTGGGGATGTGCCCGCAGCCAAGGGACATGCCCTTGACCGGAATCGAACCTGGGACCTTTCAGTCTGCAGGCCGACACTCTAGCCGCTGAGCCACACCGGTTTCAGTGAGACGGCGGGCATTTAGATGGCCTCGTAGTCGCTGTGGGCTGGCGTGGCATGCGCTGCCTTGGCGAAAGTGCTCTCAGAGCCACTGTTCTCCCAGCTGGTGCCAATGGCCAGTCCCTGAAATTAGGAAGGGGCAACCCTGCAGGCATGAATTACCGAGCGCCTGGTTGCTCCAGAAAGTTGTACACTTCATTGTTGTCCTGACAGAGTCTACCGTTCTCAACTGAATGTAACTGCAAATGCCTAGTCCCTGTGTCACTAACTTAATGACTGTACTTTTCCCTTAACACAGATGCATTGCTAGAAACATAAAGGCAGCCCTGGCTGGTGGGGCCAAACAGTTAAGTGTTGGCTCACGCACCAAAGGGTTGTGGGTTCGATTTCCAGCCAAGGGCACTTACCTGGCTTGTGGGTTCCTTCCCTGCCCCTGGCCGGGGACCCTGGGAGATTCAACCCGTTGATGTGTCTCTCTTACATCGAGGTTTCTCTCTCTCCCCTTCCCCTACCCCCGACTCTCTCTGAAGAACAATGGACAAAATATCCTCAGGTGAGGATTAACAAAATTAAATAAATAAGAGATTATAAAGGTAATCTGTGGTTGCTTATATGAGATTCTCTACTGATTTGGCCTACAAGCAAAATTTTGGAACCAATTCCCTTCTTTTGCAAGGATTATGAACAACCTTTTTATTTTTTTTAAATAAATTTTTAAAAATATATTTTTATTGATTTCAGAGAGGAAGGGAGAGGGAGAGAGGTATATAAACATCAATGATGAGAGAGAATCATTGATTGGCTGCCTCCTGCACACCCCACATTGGAGATCGAGCCCAAAACCCAGGTATGTGTCCTTGACCAGAATCAAACCTGGGACCCTTCAGTCCGCAGGCCAGCGCTCTGTCCATTGAGCCACGCCAACTAGGGCTGAACCACCTTTTTAAAAAAATATATTTTTTAATTGATTTCAGAGAGGAAGGAAGAGGGAGAGAGAGAAACATCAATGATGAGAGGGAATCACTGATTGGTTGACACCTGCATGCCCCCCACTGGGGAGTCGAACCCGAGACCCTTCTGTCCGCAGGCCGGCGCTCTACCCAGCGAGCCACACGGGCGAGGGCGAACAGCCCCTCCTACCTCCCGTCCTGGGGCTGCTGTTCCCGGCACTGCCTGTGCCTCGGGGACAGAGGCACAGTGACGCCCCGGACAGCCCCAGGCGGATGCTCATCGGAACTTTCGGGCAGTCACTCCCTAGGGAATGACCGTCATGGCCAGGACGGCACCCAGCGGGACACCACCTGAGCAGGTCCTGAGTGGGCCTCCCGAGGGAGCCCCGGGGAGAGAACGCTAACCGCTTCGGGTTAGCCACCGGCCTGGAGAATTCCAGAAACCGGCCCTGAATGTGGCTGCAGCCGGAGGAGGAAGAAACCCGCTACTGAGCTCATCTGAACGCTCTGCTCCCGGTGACTCACCGCGACGACGTGAAGCCAACTCGTCAAGTCCACAGTCAATGCCACGGGCAGTTCCTGGTCTCCTGGCGATGAAGTGAGCCCGGGGGGGGGGGGGGGGTAAGAGGGTGTCTAACCACGATGCTGGGAAATACCACTGGGTTAGGAAACGCCTGAGGAGTTTCTTCTAAAATAGCAAACAGGCCCCAGGACAGAAACAGCATGTTCTTTCTCTGACAGACACGGGAAAGGCGGACTCCCAGGCATGTGTCTGTCTAATGTTCGCATCGCCACTTCACCTTACACTATTCCTTCACCCGCCCAGAACCGCGTTCCCGTCTGTCCTGAAAACAAACACGTGAAGTCAAATGGCTGTCTGTTGTTCCCCCCTTTTTCTTTTTTTATATATTTTCCTGATTTTTTTTTTTTTTTTTTACAGAGAGGAAGGGAGAGGGACAGAAAGTCAGAAACATCGATGAGAGAGACATGGATCAGCTGCCTCCCGCACACCCCCTCCTGGGGATGTGCCCGCCACCAGGTCCATGCCCTTGACCGAAATCAAACCTGGGGCCCCTTAGTCCGCAGGCCGACGCTCTACCCACCGAGCCAAACCGATTTCGGCTGCCCCTTCTTTTCCTTTTTCTTTTTGGTTAATCCTCTCCTGAGGATATTTTCCCATTGATTTTGGGGGGAGAGTGGGAGAGAGAGGGAAAGACAGAGAAACATCGATGTGAGAGGGACACATTGATTGGCTGCCTCCCCACGAGACCCGACCAGGGCCCGGGCTGGGAGGAGCCTGCAACCGAGATACGTACCCTTGACAGGACTCGAACCCGGGATCCCTTGGTACACTGCTCTATCCACTGAGTCACACCGGCCAGGGCCACTTTGCTCTTCCTTCTCATGAACAAACGTCCCAAACCGAGGGCAATACTCAGTGCTTCAGCTGCTCACTCCCTCACCACCTGAAACCCGGCTCTTGCTCCTGAAACCCACCCTCTCAAGGTCACCGCTGGACGGCCTCATGCAAAGAGACAAAACTGGCCGGGCCTCCAGCCTAACCGCACACAAAGGCTCACCACCTTAGTTACGTATTATTTTTAAAGTATTTTATTGAGTTTTTACAGAGAGGAAGGGAGAGGGATGAGAGAAACATCAATGTGAGAGAAACATCGATCAGCTGCCTCCTGCACACCCCTTACTGGGGATGTGCCCGCAGCCAAGGTACATGCCCTTGACCGGAATCGAACCTGGGACCCTTCAGTCCGCAGGCCGATGCTCTATCCACTGAGCCAAACGGGTTAAGGCAAGGCTCATCAACTTAGACTCAAGACTGGAATGCAGGCCCGGAAACCACGCAGCTCCCATTCAGCTGCATGCCAGTCTCGGGCAGTTGTTTGGTTTTCTCTGACACCAAAGCACAGGCTTGAGGCACCCGACCTCTGGCTCTGTCACTCTTCCACTCCTAGTGAAGGTCACCTGGAAGTACCTGTTTTCTTTCTCTCTCTCTCTCCCCACCCCAACACCTGCAATCACACTGCCCCTCTCTCCACCCCAACACCTGCAATCACACAGCCCCTCTCTCCACCCCAACACCTGCATCACACTGCCCCTCTCTCCACCCCAACACCTGCATCACACTGCCCCTCTCTCCACCCCAACACCTGCATCACACTGCCCCTCTCTCCACCCCAACACCTGCATCACACTGCCCCTCTCTCCACCCCAACACCTGCATCACACTGCCCCTCTCTCCACCCCAACACCTGCATCACACTGCCCCTCTCTCCACCCCAACACCTGCATCACACTGCCCCTCTCTCCACCCCAACACCTGCATCACACTGCCCCTCTCTCCACCCCAACACCTGCATCACACTGCCCCTCTCTCCACCCCAACACCTGCATCACACTGCCCCTCTCTCCACCCCAACACCTGCATCACACTGCCCCTCTCTCCACCCCAACACCTGCATCACATTGCCCCTCTCTCCACCCCAACACCTGCAATCACACTGCCCCTCTCTCCACCCCAACACCTGCATCACACTGCCCCTCTTTCCACCCCAACACCTGCATCACACTGCGAGGAACCTAACGCCCTAGACTCAGTTCTCTGTCCTCGGTTCTTTGTCCTCGGCTCTCTCCCCACCTCCAGGACACCCACCCCCTGGGTGTGGCAGCTCTCACTGCTCTCCTGCAGACTCGGCCCTGACAGCCCACTCTCTCAGCACCCCCCTCCCCCAAAGGCTGTCACACATTCTTTCCCAACATTCTGTCTTCCCCCACTTTGTCTTCCTGGCCTGGCTTCTCCCATGACCGACTCCTTAAGTCCCTTTCTCACCAACGCTTCAGCCCCTCGTCTCTGTGGCCTCGCCCGCCCCAAAGGCTAAGCCTGAAATGACCCCACTGCCCGTTCCCTCCCATCTCAGACCCGGAGCTCGGCCCGAGGAAAGCGCAGGAGCATGCTGGGGCTGGAATGGACTAAAAGAATGGTGAAGCCCTAACCGGTGTGGCTCAGTGGACAGAGCGTTGGCCTGTAGACCGAAGGGTCCCGGTTTTGATTTCGGTCAAGGGCATGTACCTTGGTTGAGGGCACATTCCCAGTAGGGGGTGTGTAGGAGGCAGTTGATTGATGTTTCTCTCTCATCGATGTTTCTAACTCTCCTATCCCTCTCCCTTCCTCTCTGTAAAAAATTAATAAAATATATTTAAAATAAAATAAAAATAAATAAAAGAATGGTGAAGATGCAGGAAAAGGAGGAAGGGCCACAGACAGAAATGCACATACGTGTGGCTGGTGGAAGCTGATGGGCTTGGCTGACAGTGGAGGGTTGGGAAGAGCAGAACCTATATTAATAAAGGAGTAATATGTTAATTAGACCATGAGACGTCCAGATGTCCTTCCGGACAAAGCCATGGGGCCAAGCAGAGGCGGTTATGGGTGATCAGGCCAGGAGGGGAGGGCAGTTGGGGGTGATCAGGCTGGCAAGGGGCGCAGTTGGGGGCAAGCAGGCAGAGTGGTTAGGGGAGATCAAGCAGGCAGGCAGGTGAGCAGTTAGGATCCAGTAGTCCCCGATTGGGAAGGGGTTGTCCGACTGCCAGTTTAGGCTGACCCTACAGGTGTCCCAAATTAGAGAGGATGCCGGCCAGGCTAAGGAACACTCTCCCCCTCCACACCCCACCCCCTGCATGAATTTCATGAACCGGGGCACTAGTTAGGAAATAAAATGTAAAGGCCTGACGAGTCATCTAAGTCCCCCTCCTTCTAATGAAGGAGGACAGTCCTGACACATGACAAGGCATCGAGGGAGCCCATCCACCAATGCACTCTGCTCAATGGGACAGTGAATATTATCCCGTTACTCTGCATGTTGCAGCTACATGGTGTCCCGAACAGAACACGCCTTCCTCAACATCTTCCCGAGCAGCATGTGCGTTCCCTCCTCGGGGACACATCTCGCACTGAACTGATGTCTGACCTTGAGCAAATGATGTCTAGGAACCAGGAAATCATGGTTCGGCTCCCAGTCGGAGCACATGCCTGGATTGCGGGTTCGATCCCCAGTGTGGGGCGCGGGCAGGAGGCAGCGGATCAATCATTCACTCATTGTTGATATTTCTCTCTCTCTCCCCGCCTCCCCCTGCCTCTCTGAAATCAATAAAGATATATTTAAAAATAAATAAAGCGAGAGGTGTGGCAGAGGCCGAGTGTCCCCTGATGTCTGTCCTCCCCTCCTCTTCCCTGTCACTGAGCTGTCTGAGCACACGCACCCCCAGCACAGACTGCTCGCTCTCTTTATTGGTGGATGTGAGCTGGGCTGGTGTTCCGGTCAATGAACTGTGAGCAAAAGGGACTTCCCCTTCCTCCCCCTCCCTCCTGGAGCCCGGAATTCCGATGTGGGGGAGTGCTTGCGCAGGAGAACAATAAACCCGGGCGTGACAGAGCCACTGGGCAGAGAGCCGGCCCCTGAACACCTGCTGGAGCCGGCCCTGCGTCAGCTTGTACTTCGTATGAGAGAGAGAGAGAGAGAGAGAGAGAGAGAGAGAGAGAGAGAAACTCCCATCTCATTTGGGCCACTTAGTTATTTTTATTTTTTATAATACATGTGTTACAGCGTGTGGCATATATCCTAACCCAATAGCAGGCGACATCTCTATAACAGAGATTTTGTAAGAATTAAATGAAATTAGGAATGTAAAATATCCATATACACAAGCTCATTTTTCAGTATTTAAAAAACACCACCTTCTCTCTTGAGACTCACCTTAGACCCTGTTACTGGCATAATTCAGGGTCCCCAGAATCCTAATGCAATGCCCTGGATCTCTACTGATAACACCCCTCAAAGACCAACACCCCTCAAAGGCCGACACCCCAAAGAGAACACGGGGGAAGTGTATATGGTTCTGTGTTCACAGCTTATAAAGAATTGTAAACTGGATTCTTCTAAAATTAACTTTCATTGATAATCTTACAAAGAATTATAAGTGTACACAGAACAGTATATACTTCCTCATATGATTCCCATATATTTAATTTTGGGATCTCCCTGTACTTATCATCCTTAGCAATATACAACAGATCTTTTCTCCCAATATCTGCATGCTTTCAAGAAATATTTATAAACTGCCTACCGTGCAAGGTTTAGTGACACAAAAAGTTACTGGTGTAAAATGGCACTCCTATCATTTTTACAAAGTAGCTATCCAGGAATGGAGACTGAATTTTTAGTACTATTGAAAAAAAAAAAGTTTGTGCCCGTGAGTACTGGTTTTCTTATCTTTTACATACAATCACCTCAGGGAAACTTAAAGGGGCCGGGTCTCATGATGTGTCTAGTGGTGTAAAATAAGAACGGATGTGCATAAAGCTTGGCTGTAAGGATACTCACTGCAGTGTGTTTGTGAAACACACATGCAAGTTCAGTATGATCCCATTTTGGTTTCTGGAAAAAAGTATGTGGTGTGTGTGTGTGTGTGTGTGTGTGTGTGTGTCTGCGTATCCTATGTAATAAGAGTGATATGCAAATTGACCACACCTCCACCACACCCACAAGCCACGCCCACAAACCATGCAGATTCTTGGGGTACCAATCAGAGCAAGTATTCAAATTAATCCAACCAAGATGGCCGTTAATTTGCATGTCCTGGCGCAGAAGAAGGCACAGAAGGAAGCCAAGCACTGCAAAAGGGACCAAAGCTGCGGAGAAACTAGCAAGTGGGGTGGGGTGGGGTGGGGTGGGGGAGAAGGGAGGGAGTGAGGCAGAGGAGACGGCAGCGAGGAGGCTGAGGAGATGGGAGGGAGCTGTGCTCAGGCCGCGGGAAGCCCTATTCTTGTGGGGATCTTCCTGCAATGGGTCTCTAGTGTGTGTGTGTGTGTGTGTGTGTGTGTGTGTGTGTGTATCAATAAAGACTCTTAAGTTACATACCAAAATATTAATAATCGTGATTATCTCTAGTTGGTTCATTTCTATGTAATTTTTGTTCTTTCCGTTTTGCTTTTATATTTTCTAAGTTTCCTACATGAATCTATATTGCTCTTGCAATAAGTAAACAGGTTATTGAAAGGAAGTACACGATGTGCAGTGAACTAAAATCTTGAAAACATGAGCACATACTCTGGCCAAAGACAAGAAAGAACCCCCTTGGGCTTGTTCATAAAGTGCAAGAGCCGACACACAGATGTGCCCACTGGCTCCCGGACACTCCCTGAGCGCACGTGGGTTTCTGCACAAGCCCACGCGGGGCCTCGAAGAGCACTCAGTCACGGGCACCAAGAAAGATGGGGAGCGGGCAGGAGACTTGGGAAGCCCCCCCAATTCAGGAAAATGTTATTATTCCTTTTATTACAGCAGACCAGAAATTAATCCTGTTCTAGCGGTCTTCATAAACCTAAAGATGAACTGGACACTTTTACAAAGACAGGATGCTCGGGAAAGATTTAAATAATGCACATTCTGTCTTTGGAAGTTCTTCAAAGCTTTTCATTAGGCAATAATCTGCCTCCAGTTTACTACAGTCCAACGTGTTTTCTGAATGTTTCTGCAGTTAGTAAGCCTTGCCCGAGGACATTTCCCCCTGATCTTCAGGGAGAGTGGAAAAGGGGGAGAGACAGAAACACCGATGTGAGAGAAACACATCGACTGGGTGCCTCTGGCATGAGCCCCAACCAGGGCCTGGGTGGGAGGAGCCTGCAGCCAAGGCACAGGTCCTTGACCAGAACTGAACCCAGGACTCTCTGGTCTGCAAGGCAAAGCTCCATCCACTGTGCCAAACCAGTTAGTGCATTTTCTGAAACTCATGCACAGTCCAGGACTGCTGGCTCCCAACTGCTCGCCTGCCTGCCTTCCTGATTGCCCCTAACCACTTCTGCCTGCCAGCCCGATCATCCCCTAACCACTCCCCTGCCAGCCTGATGGATGCCTAACTGCTCCCCTGCCAGCCTGTTTGCCCCTAACTGCCCTCCCCTGTAGGCCTGGTCACCCCTAATTTCCCTCCTCTGCCGGCCTGGTCCCCCTCAACTGCCCTCCCCTGCTGGCCATCTTGTGTCCACATGGGGGCAGCCATCTTGTGTTGGAGTGATGGTCAATTTGCATATTACTCTTTTCTTAGACAGGATGGTAAACTCTGATCACTTTAGCAACCTTTATTACAAATAAACACCTTGTAGTCTTTATATTTTTTCTAACCTCCTCCCTGGACATACCTTCCCAGGAGACACTGGATCCTTCTAAAATTAACTGTCACTAGTGATCTTTAAAAAGGCAAAACAGGACACTGATATAATACTGTATGGCAACTGCCACTGAAAAATAAAATAAATTTAAAATAAGTAAGTAAATAAAAAATAAAAGGGCAAAATGGTGTAAGGGAATTCCAGAGGAAAAGTTCAGGAAGCAAGCTTACTTACAATAGATTACTGTCTTAACACACAATGAGTATTCTCACCAGGCAGTCGCCTCCACATAGTATGTCAAATACATAACTCACCGCCTCATCTCCTCCCCGACACATTACAGTCCCTCAACGAAGCAAAATCAAGCCAAGAAGCTTCTGGACTTTGTGACTGTCATGCCATCAAGGCATTGGTCACAGCATTACCATTTCTTTCTTCTTTTTTTTTTTAAAATATATTTTATTGATTTTTCACAGAGAGGAGGGGAGAGGGATAGAAAGTCAGAAACATCCATGAGAGAGAAACATCGATCAGCTGCCTCCTGCACACCCCCCACTGGGGATGTGCCCGCAATCAAGGTACATGCCCTTGACTGGAATCGAACCTGAGACCTTTCAGTCCACAAACTGATGCTCTAGCCACTGAGCCAAACCAGCTATGGCTCCTTTGCTTTTTTAATTGATTTCAGAGAGGAAGGGAAAGGGAGAGAGATAGAAATATCAATGATGATAGAGAATCATGTCTCGGTTGCCTCCTGCATGCCCCCTACTGGGGATCGAGCCCACAACCCAGGAATGTGCCCTTGGCTGGAATGGAACCCAGGACCCGTCAGTCCAGAGGCCGATGCTCCATCCACCGAGCCAAACCAGCGAGGGCTGGCCCTGTTTTAATTCTGAGACTCAACAGTGCTTCGTCCTTGGCTTTGGCAGATGACACATTCCAATTTCTGGCTCCCGAAGGCTCTGATATTGCCTTGGCAGACAACTTTCTGGCCCCAATTCCACAACCTATTGACAATATGTCCTTTATGTTATTAATAGGGTGGCAGACAAAAGAGAAGCAGGGTACTTTTAGGGTAAAAATAAAGTCTATGAACAGTCAATTTAGGCAAAAGAAGCATTAATTATTAACCTTTTTTCCTTGATTGCCGGAACCTAAAAGTCCTTTTTAAAAAATGCTGTGCATGTTCTGTTTTCTTTGGGAACACCAGCTTGGGGTAAACCTGTTCGCTCAGAGCAGCCCTGAAATTACTCAAGAGCGACTCCTGCCTTGCTTCTGCCGCCTGCCAACGCCTCTCAGCCAGGCCCAGGGGCTCCTTTCAAAGTGGGGGCGGGGTCTGGGCCCTCGCCCTGGCTCCAGGTCCTCACCCGGAGAGCCACAGACTGTAGCCGCCCTGCCTGGAGAGCACCTGCTTCCAGCAGCCCGCCCTGGGCTCCGATCTGGGGAGCCCCTGCCTCCACTCGGCCTGCCCTGGCCTTCGGGGCCGGGAGCCACCGGGGAGGAGTCAGGCTCCGCAGGGGCTTCAGCCAGAGCCGCTGCTCTCAGAGCCCAAGCACTCGGGTCTTTGCTGTGAGTGTGAACAGCAGCCCAAGTCCCACGTTGCACTTCGCAAACACGGAAACGTCTTAAGAGAAACCAACACCAGCCGGTTCGGCTCAGTGGATAGAGCATGAGCCTGTGGACTGAAGGGTCCCAGGTTCGATTCCCGTCAAGGGCATGTGCCTTGGCTGCGGGCACATCCCCAGTGGGGCGGGGGGGAGGGGGGGTGCAGGAGGCAGCTGATGGATGTTTCTAGCTTCCTATCCCTCTCCCTTCCTCTCTGTAAAAAAATCGATAACATATATTAAAAAAAAATAGTTTAGATGGAAGTGACAGCATACCCAGAGAAAACAATTCCATTTCCCCTCTCTCAATGCTACAGGGACTCCGGTATCCCCCCCTGGTCTCACCGTGAGCCGTGTGTGCCTGTGTGTATGAAGTCCAAACGTCCCTGTGGCTCAGGAAATTCCCTCCGAGTTCTGTGGCCAGCCCTAACCGGTTTGGCTCAGTGGTTAGGGGCCGGCCTGTGGAGGACAGGTCCCAGGTTCAATTCTGGTCAAGGGCACATGCCCGGGTTGTGGGATCGATCCCCCGGTGCAGGAGGCAGCCGATCAGTGGCTCTCTCCCATCATTTATGCTTTTCCCTCTCACTCTCCCTTCCTCTCTGAAATCAATAGAGAAGGGGGGGGGGGGGGAGAGAGAGGGAGAGAGAGAGAGGGAGAGACCAGAGCATCCTCTTCCTCGGGCCATGCTCGCCTCCCCGGAGAACGGAGCCGATCCGGGAACCCGGACTCGGGAGCCAGAGGAGCCCAGAGGAGCCGGCGGGCTCTGCAGACCGATGCCCGCTGGCGGGGCAGGCCGGTCCCCGGAGAGCCGCTCCCGAGGCCGCCGCGCTCGGGGCCGGGCCCGGCCCGGGTGCGGGCCTCGGGGCCCCGCGGGCGCCTACCTGGGGGACTCGGCGCTGAAGCTGCCGCCGTCCAGCAGCCGCATCTTGCAGAAGAGCACGCCGTTGACGAAGGGCACGGAGGACAGCTCGTCCAGCTCGAAGTCCACCCTGAACTTGAACTTCTTCTTCTTCATCATCATCCTGAGCGCCGGGCGCCGGCGGGCGGCGGGCGGGGGCGGCCCCGGGGGGCGCGCGGGCCGCCAGGGCGTCAGCTCGGCCGGACCCCGGGCCCGCGCGGCCCCCGGACCCCGGCGGCGAGCTGCGCTGCGGGGCGCGGCCAGCGGGCGCCGCGGGATGGCGGGGAGCGGGGCCGGGGCCGGGGCCGCCGCCTCGGGCCGCAGTCCGGGCCGGGGGGCGCCGCGGGTCGCGGGGCCGGGGGGCGCCGTGTCAGAGCGCCGCTCGCCGCCGCGGCTCTGAGTCCGGGAGGCGCTGCTCCGGGGCCCGCGCTCCCCGGCCCCGGGCGCCCCCAGCGGCGGCGGCGGGAGGCGCAGCGCCCGGCGGAAGCGGGGGCCGGGGAGGAAAGGGGGGCGGGCGGCGGCTGCGCCGGGAATCCAGCTGCGAAAGCGGTTCGGGCGTCAGGTCGCCGCGGGGTTCAAACAGGCGAACCGGCCCGAAAGGAGCTCCGTCCCCCGCTGCCTCCGCCTCCTGCCCGCCCGGCGGGGCCAGTCCGGGGAACAGCATTCCTCAGAATCTCCGGGGCGGGTTTCCACCCAACGGAAACCCTAAAACTAAAACTGGCCTCAGGCACTCAATTCAGAGCCTTCTCCATGAGAGGACACACGGGAGGGGGAGGCAGAGGCACGAAGAGGTGTCGGGGCCCACCGCGCGCAGGCTGGCCCGCTCCAGGCCGTGTCTCTAGTTTATACTTGAAATCTGGAGGAATCCTGTCTGATAAAGAGTAACACACAGATTCACCCTCACTCCAACACACACGATGGCTGCCCCCCTGTGGTCAAAGATCCTGCCCCGTGTGGACACAAGATGGCTGCCACAAGATGGCCAGCAGGGGAGGGCCATTGGGAAGTTCCAGGCCTGCAAGGGAGGGCAGTTGGGGCTGACCAGGCCGGCAGGGGAGAGCAGTTAGAAGTGATCAGGCCAGCAGAGGAGGGAAGTTGGGAGCAAACAGGTTGGCCTGGGAGCAGTTAGACATCAATTAGGCTGGCAGGGGAGTGGTTAGGGGGGTGATCAGGCTGGCAGGCAGAAGCAGTTAGGGGCAATCAGGGAGGCAGGCAGGCGAGCAGTTGGGAGCCAGCTGTCCACCTGAGGGATGTCTGACTGCTCGTTTAGGCCAGATCCCGGGCAGTCAGACATCCTTCAAGGGGTCCCAGATTGGAGAGGGTGCAGGCTGGGCTGAGGGACTATCCCTCCCCCGTGCACAAATTTTGTGCACTGGGCCTCTAGTTAAAAATAATAGCTTTTTGCGGAAATTGGTTTGGCTCAGTGGATAGAGCTCAGCCTGCAGATTGAATGGTCCCAGGTTTGATTCTGGTCAAGGACACGTACCTTGGTTCCCAGTAGGAGGTGTGTAGGAGGCAGATGATCGATGTTTCTAATTCTTTATCTCTCTCCCTTCCTCTCTGTAAAAAATCAATAAAATATGTATTTTAAAAAATAATAGCTTCTCTTTCCAGTTTTGGCCGTGCACACTGAGAACTAAAAATCCTAAAAGCATAAAGACTCCCCAGCTGCACCGCAATGACCTGCCGTCTATAGGCAGGTGCATGTATTTTTCAACGTATGTTGCCTGTTTGGTTACATGTTCATTGTCAAACCGAGTTATTACTGTCCTTTTAACTCAGATTCCCTGTTAGTAATCTCTGAGGGGTCTCATTGAAGAGGTTCTCTTTCCCAAGTCAATCCTTTATGAATGCATTCATTCATATAAAAACATATATATGTTAGTCCTCACCCTCATTTATTGACTTTTAGAGAGAGGGGAAAGGAGTGAGGGGAGGGGAAGAGAGAGACTTTGTCTGCCCACTCCCACCAGGAATCCAACCACAAGCTAGGTGTGTGCCTCAACTGGGAATTGAATCCTCAACCTTTTTGGTGTAGGGGAAGAGCTCAAACCAACTGAGCCACAGGTGGGCTATATAAAAATACTGGAGGCCCAGTGCACGAAATTTGTGCACTGGGGTGTGGGGGAGGGGTTTCCCTCAGCCTGGCCTGTGCCCTCTCGCAGTCCAGGACCCCTCACTACTTACCGCTCAGCTCGCTGATCCATAGTGCAGCCAAAGGAGAGGATCCCGCCCCCGCAGCTGCACTTGCCCGCTGTGAGCCCGGCTTCTGGCTGAGCTGCCGCCCTCCCGACGGGAGCGCACTGACCACCAGGGTGTGGCCTCAGGTCCCCCAGTCCCGGTGTGAGGGAGCAAGGGCGAAATGACCATTTGCATATTAGCTCTTTATTATATTGGGTTTTTAAAATAGCATAAAATGTCCATCACTGGCTAGACCCAAAGATAAAACAACAAAACAACAGAAGCCTGCCTTCAAGAACTGTACAATCTAGTGAGGGAGCCTTATGTAAATCTGTCATTAAACAAAACCCAGCTTCAAAACTCAGAAGAGGAAATGACTAGTTTAAGCGAACCATGTTCTGAATTTCAAAGAATCCCTGGGATTTGGCACAAGGGGAAAGGGTGTTCCATGTGGAAGAAATGGAAGAACCCAGAGGCAGAGTGAGGATTGGGGGTGGGGGGTGGGAGGGGGTAAAGCTGCTGTTCCCAGGTCAAGGGGGAAGGCAATGGGAAGATTAAGGGGACATTAAGGTCTGTAACTTGGACCAGATGGCCCTGAATTCCATTGAACGAGCTTAGGAACTGGAGGGCAGGTTGTGAATGAAGAGGTAACCACACGTGGACTGTCTGAGAGACACTCAGGGAGACGGGCAGCCTTAGGTCAGGTGAAAGGCTAAGAATGAAAATACATTTGGGAATTAGAGGATTTCCTGTTGGCTGAAGCCCCAACGGTGGATAAAAATGAGTTACTCTTAAGAACTTTCAGGCCTAGACGGAGGAAGAGGAGCTTGTGAGAAAGAGATTAAGGAAGATGGCCTGGAAGCCAAGAAAGAGTTTTAATCACTTAATGTTCATAGTTACTACGACCTACTATGTGCTAGGCACTAAATGAAGAAGACATGGGGTGGGGCGGGGAGTGGGGGTGTTTATAAATGAATGGAGGATAACAGATGTGCAAACAGATCAGAGGGAGGGAAAGAGAGAAAGACAGAGATGAAAGAAAGAGAAAGAAAGAAAGAAAGAAAGAAAGAAAGAAAGAAAAGAAAAGAAGAGAAAAGAAAAGAAAAGAAAAGAAAGAGAAAAGAAAAGAAGAAAAGAACTTCTCATGATCCCTGGAGAGCAGAGGAAGAAGTTTCCAGAAAGTGCTGCAGAGAAATTCTGGAGGATTTGGACTGAGTGGAAGCAGACTTCGCCACTCCAAATTATGTCACTTGGGATATTAATTATTTGAAGCTGGTGATTTTTTAAGAAACAAAAGACTCATAAAGAGCCTTTGACCGGGCTCCCCCTTAACTGCCTAAAGGAATTCAGACAGAAAAGCCTCCTTTAAAGGAAGTGAGCTTCTCACCTTATCTTAAACTCAGTGTGACCGAAAGGGAGGGGCTTAGCAGCCTCGGTGTCTCCTGGTCTCTGGGTGGCCAGCAGGAATTTCCTTACCCAAAGTGTGCTCTTTCCCACCGCTTCCCCTCTGAGTCCCAGACCACCGCCTCCTCCCCTTAGTTCAGAGCCGCATCTGTGCCTTAACTGCCCTCTACACCCTCAGGGTCCCCTATTCTATGGACCCATCTGCATATAGGTAACAAATTCCGTAACTTCCTCCTGTTAATCTCTTGTGTTGATGTGATTATTAGACCAGCCGGAAGAATTTAGATGGGCAGAAGGAAAATTGTTTCCTATCTTACAACGGGGGAAAAAAGCTGTTACATTGAAGATCTCATAGGCGGTTGATAAACTTGGCAGGAGAAGTCTCCAGAAGAGGTGGTGGCCAAGTAAGAGTAACATGGTCTGGGAAGTAGCTGGAAGGTAAGAATGAGGCGTGCATGACTAAAAGTTATTCTTTTCTGCTTTTTGTCATTGGATGCGGAGAGAGAGGACGGTAGCTGGAGAAGGGGGCTGGAGCCTTTTCGGCAGCATTCAGGAACCCCCTCTCCCAGATCCACTGACAGCCTGCTAGGGCCGGTCCTGGAGATGGGAGATGCGGGGCTGGAGGATCCTGGAGCCGGTGGAGAGGAGCCAGCAGCAGTGCGGCCCCCGAAACCCAGACTTCTGTCGGTGTGCGATGGGAAACACGCTGCGGGAGCAGAGACGGACATCTCGCTAGGAAAGGCGGGTGACCTGAGCCGAGGTCCGAATGATGAGAGTGGGGGTGGGGAGCGGGTTCCGGGAAGAAGTACAGCCTATGGGAAGGCTCAGGGGAAGAGAGACCATGTTGCAGGAGGAACTGAAAGCAGTTCAGTCGGGCTGCAGCTTAGAATGGGGTGCGGCGGTGGTGGGCGTGTAACAGGGAGCCGCTGAAGTCTCAGAACAGAGGAATCATATATTCAGATTTGCTTCCTTTTTTTAATCCTCACCTGAGGATATGTTTTTATTGACTTTAGACAGAGAGGAGGGGAAAGAGAGAAAGAGAAACTTTGATGTGAGATGGTGGTCCCCACCTGGGATCGAACCCGCAACCTGGGTATGTGCCCTGATCAGGAATCGAACCCACAACCTTTTGGTGTACGGGAGCCACTGGGCCAGGGCCAGATTTGCATTTTATAAAGCTCTCAAGCTGCAGTGAAACTAGGTAGGAAGAGGCTAGTCCTCTTTTTGACTCATGTTTTGATTATTAAACACCTTGTACGAGTCCAAGAAAGAGACTTCAGACTCCAAGGGCAGGGAAGGGACCCACAGTCTGGTGGTGCCTCCCTTTACCCCAAACCAACTGAAGCCAAAGGGCAATGGAGCCGGGCAGATGCCGTAGGTGGAGGATGCCCGCCTGGGGCACGGAGGAGTGGACAGGGGGTGGAGGTGAGGGGACAGAGAACCACCAGCACACACCTGATTGGGGCAGCGCTCACCAGAGGACCCGAAAGCACCAGCTACTTCAAAACAGAGGGAGCCGAAACCGATGTGGCTCAGTGGATAGAGCTTCGGCCTCCGGACTGAAAGGTCCCAGGTCAAGGGCATGTACCTTGGCTTTGGGCACATCCCCAGTAGGAGGTGTGCAGGAGGCAGCTGATCGATGTTTCTCTCTCATCGATGTTTCTGACTTTCTATCCCTCTCCCTTCCTCTCTGTGAAAAATCAATAAAATATATTTAAAAAAACAAAAAACAAACAAACAAAAAAACACAGAGGGATTCCAGCCAGGCAACCCAGAACTTCCGAAAGCCTCGGAAGGGCTGGAGGAGTGGCGGTCAGACTGCCGAATTCAAGGTCACATCACCGTGGCAAACATGACAAGTGTGCACTGATATCTGGCCCTCCTCTGCTCCCGGGGCAGAGGGCAGTTTACATTTCTAGATCCCCTCGTAGTTAGGTGGGGCCAATGACACGTGAGAAGTTATGTGTCATTTCCAGGAGACAGTGAAAGCCTTTGAGCGGTTCCCTAGACTTCCTCTTCTTGCCACAATAGTCATGGAGGAAACCCTGGGTTAAGATGCAGGAGCCCTAAGACTGAAGCAGCCAGATCGCTGAGTCAGCACGCGGAGAACTGCCAACACCAGCAGTAGACCGCCCTGCTGTGTTTCATTGAGATATAATTGACTTATAACCTTGTATTAGCCCAAGGTGGACAATGTAATGATTGGATATTGGTGTGGGCTGTGAAATGATCGCCATTATCACTTTCCTTAATCGCCTCCCTCTGCTCTGGCACCCGCCGGTTGGAGTTTGATGTCCAGGGAAATATTAGAAGTCACTCGGAGAAGATGACAGAGGCCCTATGAGCCTGGGTCCTTAGAGACTGTGTGGCTGGAGGGACTCCCTTGCATGACCTCAATATAGAAGCAGGGCGCTGTCGTAAAAACCTAAAGCTACTCAGGCAGGCAGTAGACAGCCAAGAACCACTATTAGCAGCTGGAAAGTGGAAAATGGAAACGCGTGGCCAGACATTTGGGAAAAGAGTTGCCTGAGCCCGTCAGAAGGCCAGGAAGTGCCTGCAAAGCCCATAGCTCTAAAAAGAGGAGGGGAAACGGCACGTTAGTGGGTTAGGCTTACTAGCTGCATTTAGCAAGATATTAGACAAATGAGGTGAGCTCGTGCAATTATAAGCAGGCTTGCATGCATAAATAAAAAGAGCGTACAGGAATTTGGAGCCTCCAGGGACTGGAAAAACTGCCTGCTCCATCCTGCAGAGTATCGGACATGAGATTGGAAAAGCTTTTGAGCAACACGGTCCATTAAAGCTCAGAGGTTAGAGATTAGATTTAGGGCGCAGCCTTCCCAGTTAGGGCTGATGGTCCTTTCAATTGAGAAGTAGAGGTGTGAAAAAGCAACGAAATAAATTAGGATTGACGATGACCTCTAGGAAAGAACTTTGATGTTACTGGCGTGTGAAAACTGACTAGACACACACAGAGCAGAAGTCTTTCAGTTTTGGGGGAGGGGAATGCTACAGAAACCACCAGCCTGCATTTAAAGCTTTCCTGTACACAAAGAAGCCATGCTTCCCAACACCCACTGCATTGTGGGCCGAGAGGGGAAACTCCAGTGGCCACAGAGGACAATGGACAAGGGAGTTCCTGAGAGAAGCTAACACCGGAGGTCCACGACATTTTTTCTATACATTATTTATTTTGGAGAAACACTGCTATCCTGGCTTGTTTGGAAAAGCATATATACTAAGAATGTCAAATTAAATACTTGCCTTAATTTTCTGTTGCTCACTATCCGCCTGATGTGTGAGCACAGCGTTCTCACACAGAAGCAGTAGCTGAGGGTAGTAGCAGCACTCTGAGTCTGCAGGTCCATCCATTCAATACTTAGTGTTTATATAGCAAGCACTTTGCTGTATGAAAAAAAAAAAAGAATTTGAGATGGTTTAAAGATGATTCAAAAGGATATGATGAAAAAAAGTGCATGGTGAGATGAAAAGACTTCAACTTTATTTTCCAATAACTAAAATTACCAGGAGAAGGTTTTGGTTATATTTAGAATTGAGAGTTTTAATTCAATTCAATTTTGTATTTATTGGTCTAAATATGACTTTGGTCAATCATGTTTAGAACAGATGCTGTTTCAAATAGTATTTCAGCTACCTGAAGCCAAGTCAGCAGCTTTGACTAATAATAATAAAATATAAATGAAGGAGTCAGGCATGTCTGTTCACTTAAAACTACCCATAAAAAAACCAAATGAAAAAACTACCCATAAAGTTCTGCATTCGAATACACTAGAATAAGTACTTTGAGGAGCTACTTCTTAGAAAAGATGATTCTATCTTGTTAGCTAGATATACATATATATTCCCCTTTCCATGTTCTTTTTTTCTTGTGTACCGGTCCCTGGCTACAGCACCAAGTCAGTATTTTTCTATGCGTGAGACCATGTCTTCTTTAACACCTATTTGCCTTAAATGCCTCTAATTTATTGGATATGTACATACGTATTAAAAAAACACGTTCTTATTGATTTTAGGAAGAGAGGAAGAGAGAGAGAGGGAGGGAGGAAGGGAGGGAGAGAGACATTGATGTGAGGGAGAAACACTGATGAGCTCTCCTCCTGCACGCCCCCTACCAGGAATCAAACCCGGCACCTGGGCCTGGGCCCTGACCGGAAGGGACTGGGGACCTTTTGGCGCACAGGATGGTGCCCGCCTCACTGAACCACACCGGCCAGGGTGACACATGTGTTTCTCCAACTACTATTTATGTAGTTGGCCAGTATGCAAGTATACAATTAGAGGATACAAAAATCAAATGATAGTTGGACCTTCTCAAGGAGTTGAGAGTAGGGAATGTAAAACGGAAGAGAGTGGAGAAAGTGACATTGCCATCACTACCCGAGGACTTCAGAGGAAGAAACAATTACGTCCGGACGAGCACTTAAGAGAAGGTGCTGTGGAGGACGTGGCATCCAGCTAGACCTTGAGCCTCAAGGAAGCGCAGGATCTGCAAATGCAGAGACGGAAGGAAAAACCATTTCCGACCCAGCCAAAGCGGAGAGGCAGGAAAGCATAAAATAAAGTCGGGGAGGAGAGGAACAGCTACAAAGAGGAGAGGAAGGCCCGGCTCTGGCCACATTCAGTTTCGAACCTGGCCTTCCTCTCCTCTTTGTAATTGTTGATTAAATCTGAATGGCTGTTATATTTTCAGAATTCCTTTACTTGGGTTTCTGGTTGATCTATAATTGGCAGAGGTTTTTAAGACTAAATTTCCCTGCTACTTCTCACCTTTCATATGGTCCAGCCCTGCTTTGTTAATCCTAATGCATGTTTATTGGTTATGCATCTTAAAATTATTTTATAATGTGAAAGATGAGTTTTCTCTACCTTATAAATTTAATCTTGCAAATCTATATTTCTCTTATTCCATATATTTGCAAATCTGTATTTCTGCTATTCCATATATTTGCTGATATTATTACTGTTACTCCATAAAAATAGTAATAAGGTCAGCATTTATTCAACACTTACTATGTACTAGGCACTGTTCTATCTAAGCATTTTCATGTATTCATTTATTTAAACCATACCATTTGATGAGGTAGACTATTTTTCCATTTTAACAGATGAAGAAATTGAGGCACTCAGAGATTAAGCAAAACTTTCAAGGTTACACAATCAGTGAGTGGCAGAACCCTATACATCAGGGTTTCTTTCCTAAATGAGGCGCACAATTGTAATAGAGTCAGACTTGGAAGGCTTTATGCCTGGAAGTGGTTTTTTGGCCTACCTTCCATTTGCTAGAACTGAGTCACATGGCAGCACCTCACTGCAAGGAAGGCTGGGAAATGTAGTCCAAATGCATACTCAGAGGAAAATAGAAATGCTTTGGGGAACAAACAGTTAAGTAGACTCTGGCCATATGGCCACAAACCAGTAAGTACACAATTATATAACTTGTGACAAATATTGCAGAGTAAAACAGTATATATGAGTGGGAATAATGGAGTGTGTGTGTGTAGGGGGGACTACTTAAGGAAAGTCCTTTGTCATGAGGTAATATTTAAGCTGAGACCTGAAGAATGAAAAGACAGAGTAGTAAGAAAAAGAACATTCCAGGCATGTATGAAGAGTGAGGTAGGAATCGTAGAGAATTAAGGACCTGCAGGATCAGTGGCTGAGCCCAGAGGGAGTGTGTGAGACAGGCTGGGGAAGTAGCCCGGGCTGAATCCCGCAGTGTCCACGGAACATAAGAAGGAGTTGGAATTTAACCCTCAGCAATGGACACACATCTCATTTTAGTATTTCTAACAGGATGTGAAGTCATGACTCTTTCCGACTCACTTGCCGCTGAAATCCCAATTACTCCCACATTCCAAAGTGGAGTGTGAGGAAAGAAGGCAGAGGTAAGAGAGCCACCACTAACATCAAACTAACGGAATTGAATAGGCTGAGGCATGAAGATGATTCCTCTAACTGTAACTGGCCTGAGGACTTACACTTTTGAACTTTCCGGTTGTGTCAATGCCTAGAGACATAGAAGCCCCATAGATAACACTCGGAAGAACCCTCGGAACTTAGGGAAGAAGGTCCCTGTGTCTAGACTGCCTGATGTCCATCACCAGGGAGATGGAAGATTACCACCTCAGACCAACTCAGAGGCTAAGAATGAAGAGCGGATTCTACCCAAGAATGGACTTCATACTGTAAGCTTCCTCAGCTTTTCCTTCTTCCTCAAAACACGCTGGGCATTGCCTAATGGTGTTTCTAGGATTTCCAAAACCTAAGAGTCTTCCATAAAAGTTTGCCATTTTTAATTTGGGCAAAGTCTCCTGGTCCATTGACTCATGGACCAGTGGTAGAGTCAGATCATCCGTGACAGTTACAAAGAAGATGCTGAGACCCCCCTCGGTGGATTCTCACTCCCCTGCTGATCCTAAGGCTGTGAGTGCTGAAATGGAAGGGTTGAGGTGCCAGTTGAGATCTGAAAGGTTCGAATCTTCTGTTGTCTTGTGAGTCTTCCCTATGGGAGACTGATTGGGCAGGTGTTATTTTTTTTAATTTATTTTATTTTTTAAAAATATATTTTATTGATTTTTTTACGGAGAGAAAGGGAGAGGGATAGAAAGTCAGAAACATTGATCAGCTGCCTCTTGCACACCCCCTACTGGAAATGTGCCCGCAACCAAGGTACATGCCCTTGACCGGAATGGAACCTGGGACCCTTCAGTCGGCAGGCCGACGCTCTATCCACTGAGCCAAACCGGTTTTGGTGGGGCAGGTGGTTTTTACTTCACCTCAGGCCTAGTGAGGGCGCTGTAAGGAGACAACATGGGGAGTGTGACTTGCCATAGCATCTTGCTTCCAGCATCTCCTTGGGCTGTGGTGGTGTCTTCTGCTTCTGATAGCCAGAAGGTGAAACAAGAAACTGAGAAGGCACACCTGCTTTCTCAAGGGCCCTGGCCCTGGAGTGACCCGCATCACTTCTACTCACATTCCACCATTAGCTGACCACACCTGGGTGCAAGGGAGGCTGGGAAAGGGCCTCCCCGGCTGGGCAGCCACGCCCCAGAAGCATCACACTAAGGAAGGAGCACAGACTCTTGGTACACAGCCCGCCCCTGATCCTATATATGGCCTTATTCCTGGTTGCCTTCATTTTAGGGTAAGAATGTTGGAACCTGTCTGTTTTTTGGAGGGTAGATTTGGCACTTCAAAATACAAAAATGCAGAGAGCTTTATAGGGCACTGGTCGTCAGCCTTAGCATTCCTAATTCTTCTCAGTCGGTTTATTCAGTTTTTCAGACAAGCAACCTTTTTCCTTTTGGCCAGGAGTCAATGCCAGTTGGTATTCCGTGTATTCAGGAGTGGGAGGAGAGGTAGGGAGTGTGGGCAGGTGTGTGGTACAGTCATGGACCAGACACTATTCCAGTTAATCCCTCTGTTTTAGCCTCCCCTCTGCCTCCTGCCCTCCCAGCCACCTCTGTCTGAAGCTTCTGTGGCTTCTCACTCCCCTGCTTATCCTAAGGCCATGTGAGACCAACCCTCTCCTGCACTGAAGCCCCTTCCTGCATGTTTTGGGCTTTCTTATCTACCCATTCTTTCTTATCAATAACCACAGGCAGCTTTCTAGCCTCTTCCCATCTTCCACACATTGGTTTTATACCCGCACCCACTAGCAACTCCTTTTCTCTTGACAGTTCTGGGATTTTTGTCCCTGTGTTGTCATTGGGCCCCAGAAGGTAGGGAAGTAGGGAAGATAAAGCTTTTGCAGGGTTGACTGGATGGTCTTGAAGCCCCCAGAATGATTTCTTGTGGAAAGTTCTGAGTCTCTTTGTAGGAAACTTCAGAATATATGTCCAGAGTTCGATTTGGGTTCTTGAATTTGCTTTGAGAATGTAACTCGATGTCTGCTCACCTGTTTTTAAAGCACATATGGATCTAGCATCTCAGAATATTAGCTTTCTGTTTTCTCATCAGTGAGCACAAGCCTGAGAGTCCACACGGGAGGGTGACATTTTGGGATGTGTGTTTGAGGATATTTGTTTCAGTGGCTCTTCCAGTTCCTTTAACGTCTGTCATCCATAACTGCCTTGGCTGGGGTGTTTCAGCATCATGGCCTCCACTTGAACAAAATGGTTTTTGAGAAGAAGCAACCTTTCCTGTTAGTGCAATTGCTTTGGCGGTTTTTAAAGGACATGATCTTCTCCCGTTATCGCTCAATGAGACATTATTTTTAAAACAAGTCAGCACTACAGAATAACTTGGGTTCTCCCGAAGTGATGTTTCCTCCTTTCTGATGAGAACTGTGCAACTGACCACATTTTCCTTTATCATCTGTGTCTTAGTGTCTCTGGTCTTGACTTTCTGCTCTTCCTCTACACTGTGATGTCTCTGAGGCAATGTAAATTGAGACAGAACCCAGTTGGCAGTTGGCTCCCATCCTCCGCCCAGCTGCAGTCCTCAACCAGGGACTGGTTTAAGGTGGTATCTTCTTCAGGGTAAAGGATCTGAAAATGACTACTTTGTGATAATTTGGGGCTTTCTCAGTTCATTGTATTGCGCACATTTGTAATAATTGGTCTATTTCTTACATATTTCATAAGCGAACACAAGTTAAATGTATAATAACTGGGAGGCTAATTGAAAAGGGATGTTTTAACATTTTGATAATGTGTATTTCAGATGATTGAACTTTTGGATTCCACTTAGAGAGTTTTACTATAGCTTCCTTTATTATTAAATATCTGATTCCACTGGGTCTCAAAAAAATCATACACTGTTTATTGAGAGAGAGCCACACACATTTTATGTTGTGCGCATTACTATCTAAATATTTTTATTGTAAGACACCTCAAAACCACTATAGAAGGCAAAGTATAAACACATGAATATAAAAATAGAGTAAAAATAAAACAAAGTAAGAAGATTAAGGACAGGAAAGTAAAAGACTTAATTGATTGTACTTTGGGATATGTCTATTCTGAATATAATAATTCAGTTTCCATATTATTTCCATAATAGGAAAGCATATTATTTTTTCTCTTTGAAGATTTATCTGAAGACATACAAGACAGCATACCACTTGTACTGGGGTGAATAGTATTCTGCCAAAACTCATGTCTACTCAGAACCTCAGGGTATGGTCTTATTGGAAACAGGGTCTTTGCTGATGTAATCAGCTAAGATGAGGTCACACTAGATTGGGGGGGGTCCTCAATCCAAGACTAGTTTTCTTGTAAGAAGGCCGTGTGAAGACACAGAGACACACACAGAAGAGAAGGCCATGAGAAGAAGGAGAAAGAGATCAGAGGGATACAGCTACAAGTCCAAGATTGCTGGCAACCACCAGAGACCAGGAGAGAGGCCAGGAAGACTCTCTGTCAGAGCTTCCAGAGGAAGCCCACCTTGATTTCAGTTTTCTGGCCTCCTAAATTGTGACAGAATAAATATCTTTTGTTAATTTGTTACAGCACATACATGGAACATCTAGTGGCTACTCCATAAATAATGGCCAACTGATGCCTTCAAAAGGGAGAATTGTCTATTGTAGTCTGAACAAGAGGCACTTTCATTTTAAACAAAACACATCTTGACAAAGAAAAGCTTTTTTTCCCCTCTTCTTTCCTTCTTGCGGAAAGAATACTGTGGCTTAATACAAAATGCTTTTCTATTAGTTGCATTTTAAAAAGTTTTGATCTCAATATTACATACATGAATTATAGCCAAAAAAAACTTACATAACTAAGAGGGATCAAATTTCAAGCTTCAAAATACTACTCACCAATAACATAAAGAGATGTTATCATTTATTTTCTGTAATGGCTTGGTGCACCCATTACATCGAGTTTCATTAACTTGACTATTTCTGAAAGATACCAATAAGAGAGGTAAACGATATTTGTAAAACATGATAAAAAGCAATGTATTTCTCTGGTTAGTGAGCTTTCATGATAGCGTAGGACATAAGAGGGGAAAAAAGTAAAACAGAATGATAAAATAGGGATAACTAAAATTTATTTTTTTCACTGTATTTTTCTATTTTTTAAAAAAATGTATTTTATTGACTTTTTACAGAGATGAAGGGAGAGGGACAGAAAGTCAGAAACATCGGTGAGAGAGAAACATCGATCAGCTCCCTCTTGCACACCCCCTACTGGGGATGTGCCCGCAACCAAGGTACATGCCCTTGACCAGAATCGAACCCAGGATCTTTCAGTCCAAAGGCCGACGCTCTATCCACTGAGCCAAACCGGTTTCGGCCACTGTATTTTTCTAAATCATGAATGCATTTTATTTAGAGTGGATCTACTAGTATATACTTTGCATATTCAATAAATAAGTATGTAATGAGTTTGGGGAAAAGTATTGGTTGAGTAAATTATGTTTATAGAAAAATGCCTACAACATGGTCCATACATTCTTAAGTTGTCATTCTGATGTTCTACCACCCTCTACTGGTCACTGAGCCAAATTACATTTAGTGGATTTCTTTCATAACTAAAGCATTTTTTGTTCATTTGCTAAATCTAAAAAATCTGCTCATGAATAAAAAATATATTGACAATAAGTACTTCACAAATCATCTGCATCATCTGCTTGTGTCTCTGTCAGTCTGTGAGCTCAATGGAAGTTAGAGACTCGTTTATCTTTGTATCTCTAGCAGCCAGCATATTGCTTAGCAGAGCATCTATATTCACTAAATGGTGGATAAATGAAACAGAGGCAATTTGCATACTTATAACAATCTTTATTAATCACTCATTTGTAAAGTTCCTTATTTCATAAATATCACCATATGGATTTATAAAAAGTAGTTATTTTCAAAATATTGATTTTATATAAAATGCTCAAATTATTTTAACATCAATATATTTTAACAGTTTCAAACCTATGTTCATAATCATTTTTAAAATATATATTTTGATTGATTTCAGAGAGGAAGCGAAGAGACAAAAACATCAATGATGAGAGAATCACTGATTGGCTGTCTCTTGCACGCCCCCTACTGGGGATTGAACCTGCAACCCAGGCATGTGCCCTGATGGGGAAATGAACACAGGACCCTTCAGTCTGAGGCCCTATCCACTAAGGGAAACCAGCAAGGGCTGTGTATAGTCATTTTGACTGTAATTTAACCTGGGTATTTTTCTGGTTACCTGTTATTCTGACTAGTTGTGGATTATTGAGGATGCTTATTGGTTGGATGGAAGACCAGAAAGAATGGTGGCTTCTGACCTGGGTTTGTTTCTGTATCACAGAAACATGACCAGTTGCAAATGACCACGGAGGTGGTTAAGTTGGTAATAAGCGAGCAAGGATTTATTGAACTGGCCAGGATGATCGTAGGGAACCACACGCTGGTGGAGACCAAACACCCATGACCGCACTGTCCCGGGTGTAGGCAGTCCTTTTATAGGGTCTTAACTATAAGAGTTCATTGTTTTAAATTCCGATAACAGCTTTCAGGGTTGTATCTGGGATAGAGAGATTACAGCAGACTATGATTGACTCTGTTGCCTGCTCTGTATCTCTAACCATGTATCTTGCAAGACCTGGGAATGTAGTCCTATCTCGTAAAAGCAGATAGTACAGCTCAACTCCTGGCATCACTGGGTCACTCTTTTATGGTCTACAGAGGGATTTATGCGTGCCTCAAGGTCTCAAGCTGGAAGCTGAATTAACTGCCCCTTTGTTTTAAGCAGAATAGCAGGATTAAGTTTCAGCAGTTTTACCCGAGATGATTGCTACCATATTCCAGTCCCAGAAGACAAAGGGAACTGTGTCAAGATGGAGGGCCTGGTCATCCGTGTCTACACAGGACCAGGATGAAATCAGGCAAGGACTTCAAAGCGCCCTCTGGACGCTGTAACAAAGAAGGTCGGGAGGGTGGTGGCGGCTGAGATGAGGCTGAGTGGCGCCAGGAGAAAAGTGGGAGGTGAGCAAGCAGACGGGTTTTTGGAAACACCCAGGTTCGCAGACGAAGGATAAGGGAGAGAGGCAGGAATGGAGGGAAGGCTGTCCTGTCCAGAGCTCTCCCGCAGGGTCAATGGGGCCCAACTGCAGGGTGATGACCTTCCCTGGGAGGAGCGGGTCAGAGCAACTCACCTGCCATAGGCAACGGGTCGGCACCGGGAGATGCTGGACAGGAAGCTCTGGGTTTATGCAACCAGAAAAATGCACTTCCGGGTCCCACACACCCCTCTACTTCCGGGTCAACCGGAAGTACCTCCTGGTTGGCACCAGCGGGGGTCCCACGAGGCCGAGTGCCTGAGGGTTCTGCCTGAGCGTGCCGGTATCCTGGCCCCGGGAGGCTCGGAACCGGAACCCGGAACCACAGTGGCCGGGCCAGGCGGTTGCCATGGCCGCGCTGACGGCTTGGCTCAGCCTCCTGGCGGCTGCAGCATCGTCTTCGTGGTCGTCGTGGAGGCGGCGGCAGGGGGCACGGCCGGAGGCCGGCCCAGCCTCGCTGGGGCCCAGAGGCCTGGCGGCTTTGAGGGCCTGGCCGCCGCCGCAGGCCGGCACCGGCGGGGCCATGCTGCGCTGGCTGCGCGGCTTCGCGCTGCCCACGGCCGCCTGCCAGGAGGAGGAGGACACCTTCCCCTACGCCATCCTCTTCCAAGACCTCGACCGCAACGGGGACGGGGTGGTGGACATCACGGAGCTCCGCGAAGGGCTGAGAAACTGGAACTCCACGTTCGGCCTGCATGCGGAGAAGGTGCTTGGCCCGGAGAGGGGAGCGTGGCTCCGGGAGTCCGGGGGCCGCCACACTCGCCCTTCCTGGAGCTTCTTCCAGAGCCCCGTGTTGGAAGGGGCGGACTTCTTGTCTGGGAGCCCCTCCCGCACAAAGCCTCCTCCTGGGCGTTTGGGAAAATGCCCGGTGGGCTCCCGGTGACTCAGTCACCAGGGACCGGACCCGCACAGAATTCCAGGAGCTGTGTTAGGCCTTGTGAGGACAGGAGTCAAAGACCTCTCTGAGTAGGACATTCCCTCCTCACACAGGCACAGCTGGGACCCCAGAGCCGCTGTGTCTTCCGGATGTCCACAGGGTTTGGGGAGTCAACCCTGATCCGGGGTTGACAGGACTGTAGCTGATAGCTTCATTGCCCTAATTACTAGTAGGGGTGCCTTCCTTCTCCAGGCGGGTCTTTGACTTGATTATTTAAAAATGGTTTAGATAGAAGTTTTCCAGAGAAAACTATTCTATTTCCCCTCTCTCAATGCTAGACAGTCTCCCGGTACTTGTCTCACCGGTGAGACGTGTGTGCCTGTGTGTATGAAGTCCAAACGTCCGTGCGGCTCAGGAAGTTCCTTCAGAGTTCTGTGCCCCAGAAACTACTCCTCTGAATTAACTTTTATCTCATTATCTCACACTTATATCCTTCCATTCAGCTTAGTCCCTTCAGATTAATGACTTAATCCTATATAATAAAAGGCCAATATGCAAATTGTCCCCTCCAGTGGGAGTTTGACCAGAAGTTCGACCAGGGGGGCAGGGCCAGCCCCAATGGCCCCCAGGCAGGCTGTTCAACCTCCCAGTCCTCCCCAACCCCCTTTACCAGTCCCGCTCAATCAGCTCTATTAACCCCAATCGGGCAGGCCAGCTGGACCCCACCCATGCACAAATTTGTGCACCAGGCCTCAGTCATTAATATGTTATCTCTAGAATTAAAATTTTTAAAAATTGATTTTAGAGAGAGAGGAAGGGAGAGGAAGAAACATCAATGAGAGAATAACTGCCTCTGTACACCTCCTATTGGGGATTGAGCCAGCAACCTGGCATGTGCCCTGCCCAGGGATTTCACATATTTTATCTCATTTAATTAATAGAGTGTGAGTCTCTGATGACAAGAACTATGTATTTAGGTATCTTTATTCTTTCAAAGTATTTGCCATTCATTAATAACCACAGGTCGATTCTCCTAATATTCAGAATTATTTGGAATGACGTAGCTATTGACTCTAATATTGCACTATATATATATATATATTTTGATTATTTAGCTTTGTAGTTGTGCCTGAAAAACTAGGCCAGTGGCTGTGGATGCAAATCATAATTGGCATGATGAAATTTACCAATGTTGTATGATGACATTCACCAATGTTGTATGATTAAATTCTCCAATATTGTATGATGAAATTCACCAATGTTGTGTGATGAAACTCACCAATGTGGTGTGATGAAACTCACCAATGTTGGAATGGTCCAGGGGCTTCACGTGCCATGTGTCTCTGCAGTGGTTTCTTCTTTCCTGCAGGAAATTTTTAAAGCTGGAGATGCCAATGCTGATTCAGGATTGGACTTCCAAGAGTTTATGCAATACCTTAAAGACCATGAGAAAAAGATGAGACTGGCTTTTAACAGTCTGGACTCAAATAAGGATGGTGCGTATGTGTGAGTTTTATTCACAATTAGCTTAGCATGAATAGCAGTACCAAAGGATATGTTTACTAGCCCTTAACTATTAAAGATTCAATTCTGTTACTTGTTTAACAGCATTTAAAAATTTTTTAAAATAACAAACTGTATTTATTGTTACAATTTCTGTGTGGTTACCATCTTTTTAAAAAAAAATAATTAATTTTGGCGACCGTCTTTTAATGAAATAGTTTTTGCCCTCTGATATGCTACTTGGCTGAGTGGGTAGGTCTCTCCACTCGTTTGCAGTATATGCCATGGTAGTTTAAAAATGATATCTGTTGTTTTCTTGTTTATTTTGAAAATATTTCAGTTGCAGGTAAGTTAGGCAACACAGAACACTTCCAGAAAGAAAGTAAAAGTTACTGGTAATGCTGCTGTCTAGAGATCAGATGTAGCATTTTAATTTATTTTTATATTTTCTTTTAGACTTTTTGTTCTTTTTCCTTGGTTTCTTTTCTCTCTCTTTAGAGGCAATTGCAGTCACACTGTGCATGTAGTTTGGTATCCCGCTTTAAAAAATATATCCTTATATTTATTGATTTTAGAGAAGAAGGGAGAGGAAGAGAGAGATAGAAACATCAGTGATGAGATAGACCCACTGTCGGCTGCCTCCTGCATGAGTGGGGACCAAGCCTGCGACCTGTGCATGTGCCCCGACTGGGAATCACACCTTGACCTTCTGGTTTATAGGTCAACACTCAACCACTGAGCCACCAGGGTCAGGCGATAAACATTTTTTAATGACCTTAAAATACTCCATTTGTGAGTAAACTTATCTAATCATTCCTATATTGTTAGATATTTAGGATTTTTGCAGCTTTTTGTTCTTATACATAATGGTGTGACCAATATTCATGCTGACTTGTTCTTTGTTACAAACCCTTAAATCAGAGAATGTAGAGTAGAACACTTCTGTACCCATATGTGGCTGATCCACCATGGGTATCCAGGAACCTAATTATAATCTATTTAAGAAACATATGTTAATTTTTAACTTGTGGAATCTTTTTTTGTTGTTGTTAATTAAAAAATTCTAAATGTAGCCGAAACCGGTTTGGCTCAGTGGATAGAGCGTCGGCCTGCGGACTGAAAGGTCCCAGATTCGATTCTGGTCAAGGGCGTGTACCTTGGTTTCAGGCACATCCCCAGTAGGGATGTGCAGGAGGCAGCTGATTGATGTTTCTAACTCTCTATGCCTCTCCCTTCCTCTCTGTAAAGAAATCAATAAAATCTATTTAAAAAGAAAAGATTTAACCTGAATGTCAGAGGCTTTGTTACCTGAGCACAGACGTGGTTCCATTACCCTTCATCCCCAAAGCACAATGCTTGGAGCTTCCGGCCACTTTCCAGACAGAGGTGTAGGCCTTTCTGGACCCTCACACGGAGGTGGCACCCAGAGGCATGTCTAGAAATGAGACTGGGCTGTCATTTGCTGCCGCTCTAGGACTGAATGTTCTGCTCTTGTGCTGTTCTAAAATGTCACTATCTCGTTGATGAATCTGTCATGTCAGCTACTCTAGGGAAATTAGAATGCCATTGGTAAAAATATTATGCTCCTATTGTCCCTGGTAAAATTACACACCAACGCTTGCAGTTACTGGTAATAATAGAGAATAGTCTTTCTGAGGCAGGATGGAAATCCCAAAGTAATAGAGTGATGAGCAACATAGATCTTTAAAAAAAAAATCTATTTTATTGACTTTTTTTTTTACAGAGTGGAAAGGAGAGGTATAGAGAGTTAGAAACATCGACGAGAGAGAAACATCGATCAGCTGCCTCCTGCACACCGCCCACTGGGGATGTGCCTGCAACCAAGATACATGCCCTTGACCGGAATCAAACCCGGGAACTTTCAGTCCGCAGGCTGATGCTCTATCCACTGAGGCTCAGTGAGCACTTTTGTGTAGCGCTTTCCTTACACAATGTTGAGTGGCTTGCTTTTCATGCCCCTGAATTGGATCTTCAGAATTAGCTTGTCAATTCTTTCCAACTCGGTACAATCGCCAAGATCTGCCTTAGATTTCCAAACTCTGTATGGCAACCCTTGGGGCCAGATGTGCGTAGACATTCAGGATTTCGCTTTTAGAAAAGTGATGCTGTGCACATATATTATTATTTAATACTCCAAACGGGGTCTGGGGCACCACTGTGCAACTATACAACTGATCTTGAACTACAGGGGCTTTAGGGTCACTGACCCCCCCTCCCCATAATGTAAAAAATATTAGTACAACTTTTGAGACCCTAAAATGATAAGTCTAGCCAGGCCTTCACATCCGAAGACTCAACCAACTGTGTGTTGAAAACAGTATTTAAAAATATATGTTTATTTTTTTCAGAGAGGAAGGGAGAGGGAGTTAGAGATGAAAACATCAATGATGAGAGGGAATCATGGATCAGCTGCCTCCTGTATTCCCCCACTGGAGATCGAGCCTGCAGCCTGGGCATATGCCCTTGGCTGCAATCGAACCCGGGACCCTTCAGCTGCAGGCCGACACTCTGTCCACTGAGCCAAACCAGCTAGGGCGAAAAGAATATTTTTAATTTGTAGTTATATGTAACCATGGCTGGGAATTCAAAAACACTGTTTTTGATAATAGGTTGATTGAACTCAAAACCCATGGATGCAAATCCCCTATTGTATTTATTGTAGAAAATTCCTGTGGAAGTGGACCCGTACAGTTCAAACATGAAATGTCAACTGTACATGAAGAGTCTTAAATGAAACAAATGCATAACGACACTAAATTAGATAAATCATTGATTAGAATTAACTTCACATCAGTTTAAGACATGTTTTGCCAACACGTATTTTAATGCCGCACTTACTAAACATTTTTTATTTTTTAAGATTCTGGAATGTAAAGCCCTTTTTAATTAAAGTATAGTTGACAAAATGTCTTTTACTTTTAGAGCATTTTAATCTTTGGGTTGCGAATATGGGATGAGAGGCCTAGAAAAGACATGGGCTTTTTAAGACTATTGTGTTCTAAGTATATTTTGCCTTGTTACCTTCTCAGAGACTTTAACTTGACATTTTCTTCACTTTTTAAAGGAGTAATAGAAACTTCAGAAATAATCAGTGGTTTGAAGTCACTGGGTGTAGATGTTTCTGAAGCTCAGGCAAAAAATATTCTCCAAAGGTCAGCCCTTCTTATTTTATTTAGTCTTCATTTTTGTTTAATATTCTAAATTAGGAACTAATTTTTATAAATTTAGCCCATTCTTCTCTTTCTTCTCTCTCTTCCGCTATCCCTTTCTCCCTCTCTCTCTTCTTTCCTCCTTCCCTCCCTCTCTCTCTCTCTCCTTCCGTCCTTCCCTTCTTCTGTCTCTCCCTCCCCCCCTCTCTTTCTCCCTTCCTTTATTCAACATTGCCCACCTTCAGGATTTCCAGTGAGCTCACAACCCTCTAGTAACTATTTTGTTAGTTGGATGGAGTTATATACCTTAGCACTTGGCCGTATAGATGTTGGGTTCGGTTTGTAATGATTCACAGTGAGAGGAAAAATTCTACACCCATTATTTCATGTTGGCTGGGACGGGACGTCACACTGATCTTTTTGTTGGTGGATGGAATTTGCTTTTTAGAATTCCCATTGAGAAGAATGCAATTGAAAAAGCAATTTCACTTAATTCCATCTTTAACTCAGACTTAAAAGGAAAACAGCTGTTGTATTTTTTGATTTTGAGATGCTTAAAAGTCGAGTAAACCCTGACTTTCTCATGGTAAAAAAATGAGTCTTCTCTTTAAATTCATAAGTAAAAGGTTATTTTAAAGTTGATTTAAAAGTCATAAGTAGGGAAAAGAGGGTTAGAGGAAAAAATGTTATTAGAAGACTCATAAAGTATAAGGTTCATCCTCGGTCAATTTTATTTATTTATTCATTCATTCAACAAACATTTATTGAGTGCTCAGTGCTAGCAATATAAAGGTGACTTTAAATAGCTTTTCCCTTTAAAAGAGCAAGGCACGTTTGAGAGAAATATAAGTAAATGGTTGAAATTCCATCTACGGGGCATTCTACAAAATATCTGATCAATACTTTTCAAAACTGTCAAAGTTACCAATAACAAGGAAAGTTTGAGAAACTCTCACAGCCAAGAGGAGCCTCAGGTGACATGAAGAGTACCTCAAAATCCTAAACCAAAAGGAAGGAACTCTGGGGATAGTGTGAACTTTAGTTAATGATGTATTAATATTGGTTCATTAATTGTAACATGTACCATAATAATGTAAGATGATACCATTAGAGGAAAGTGGGTGTAACTCTGCATTATATTCTCAATTACAAAAAAATTCTCACCCAAGGATATGTTTTTATTGATTTTTACAGAGAGAGAGAGGAAGGGAAGGAGGGAGGTAGAAAGGGAGGGAGGGAGGGAGACAGACAGACATTGATCAGTTGCTTTCTGTATGTGCCCCGACCCAGGTATGTGCCCGGACTGGGAATTGAACCTGCAACCTTTTGGTGTACAGGACAATGCTCAACTGCCTGAGCCACCCAGCCAGGGCTATGTTCTCAATTTTTAAAAAATAAAGTCTATTAAAACATCAAAGTACAGCAATGTTCACGAAGTCCAAAGGAATGGCTTCTATCATAACTATGTAAGAAGCACGTAATTAATTTTTATCATGGCTTTATCTTTGTTATAAATGTCGCGGGCACTATTTGTTCTTTAAATTCCAGCATGGACAGCGATGGAACGATGACAATTGACTGGGATGAATGGAAGTACTACTTTTTATTTCATCCCGCAAAAAGTATCGATGAAATTGCTGGCTTCTGGAAGCGTTCTATTGTAAGATTAGTTTGTATTTTTTATCTGTCCTAAGTGTCATAGCTGTTATTATGGTCAGTCACATGACCCCGATAATACTTCCAGCCTTAGCGGCTAAAGAAACAGTAATCTCTCCTCATAGTGTTTTCTCCAATTCCCCACCCAAAAAAAGAATGTTCCCTGGGTTTCTGAATCAGAGGAATATGCATTTATAAAATTTTTAGGGTATTCAGGCTCCATTTTCCAAAATGCCATCTAGCCATGTTATTTCCCAGAATGGCTTGCTACGCCAGCTCACTGCCATCAGCAGTGCGGGTAGGTTTCTGTTTCCCTCTATATTACTGTTACTGGGTATTATCCCATTTTCTGACATTTGCCGTTTTGTTGGCCGTAAAGTGAGATCTTGTTGGTCTAATGTACATTTCATTGATTCCCTACTGCATTTCTTCTATCTTGGTCTGTTTTTTCAAATGTATTGAGTTAGGATTGGTATACAACGTTTGTATAGTTAAGGTGTACAACATGATACTTGCTACACTTCTATATTGTCAAACGATGACCACGGTAGGGTTAGCTAACACCTCTGTCACCTCATGTAATTGCTGTTTCTACCTTACACGGGATCCCAGAGCTTAGTCATCTCAGAACTGGAAGTTCATCCCCTTTGGCCAGCACCTCCCCATTTCCTCCACACCCCAGCCCCTGGCAACCACCAGTCTATCTCCGTTTCTATGAATTTGGCCTTTTCTGTGTTTTTATTGTGAATAGGAAGTAGGGTTTACTGGTGGTTGTGAGGAGCGGACAGCACTGAGACTCATGTGTGCAGGGACCACCATGATGGATGTATTTGATCCCACAGCCATCTGGGGTGAGCCGCTTTTCAGCCACCCTGTCTTCAAACTCATCCGCATCAAATGTGGTAAAAGCCCACTTCTTGGAGATGTGGATCTTCTGGCGGCCAGGGTGCTTGACCTGGGCTCTGCCTAAGGCTTCCCTCACATGCTCCTTGGTGTGCAGCTTGGTGCGGATGGACATGATGATATGATCAGCGTGGACCTTGGCCACTGTGGCCTGGGGCTCTCCAAAGGCACCCCACACGCCTGTCTGGAGCCTGTGAGCCCCGGCACAGGGCAACATCTGGTTGATGTAGAGGATGTGGAAGGGGTGGAGCCGCACTCGGAGGTGAAAGCCACCTTTGCCAAGCTTTTGACCTTGTTCTTGTTGGCACAAATACGGGCAGCCTCCGGGGCTTCGGAGGAGAGCTGCTCGCGTTCATCTGACACCACGTGGCCACAGAGCGGGAACCTGTCCACTTTTGCCTTCTTCCGCCCCAGGTCAGAGACGCGGATCTTGGCATCAGGGACACCTCAGCAGAAAGGAGACTTTGGGTACGCTGTCCATACAATACCAGTGACCCGGGGAGGGGCTGGGCCCATGGCAGCGCCAGGATCTTCAGTGGCACGCTGAAGGGAAAGACTGTGAATCTGGCTTTTTAGATTCCACGTTTAAGTAATGCCATACAGTATTTGTCTTTCTATGTCTGACTTATTTCACTCAGTATGATGTCCTCGAGATCCCTCCATATTATGGAAATGGCAGGATTTCCTTCTTTCTCATGACTGAATACAAAGACCATTGTTTATTATTGTATACTAGAAGCCCGGTGCACGATATTCATGCAAGAATAGGCCTTTCTTCCCCTGGCTTCACTCCAGCCGCCTGGGGTTGCCGGGGAGCCAGCAAGTCCTCACTTCTGTCTGGAGCACCACTCCAGTAGCTCCATCCACTGCCCCCCTTCCCCTCATAGCAGGCTTCACACTGCTGAATATGCAAATTAACATCTATCTTTGTTGGGTTAATTTGCATACTCACTCTGATTGGCTATGGGTGTAGTGGAGTGATGGTTAATTTGCATGCTTTTTTGTTAGGTATGATATATGTGTGTATATGTGGGTATGTGTGTGTATGTATATGTATATCTTGCCAATACTTGTTATTTCTTTTCTTTTCTTTTCTTTTTTTTTAGGTAATAGCCATTCTAATAAGTGTGAGATTGTAACTCATTTTGTTTTGTTTTGTAAATACTTATTATTATTGATTTCAGAGAGGAAGGGAGTGGGAGAAAGAGATAGAAACATCAATGATGAGGGAGAATCATTGATCAGCTGCCTCTGGCATGCCCCACACTGAGGGTCAAGCCCGCACAAGCCTGCATCTGCCCTGACCAGGAATCAAACCATGACCTCCTGGTTCATAGTTCGGTGCTCAACCACTGAGCCGCGCCGGCTGAGCTCACTGTGGTTTTGATTTGCCTTTACCCAATGATTAATGAGATGGAACATCTTTTCATACGTGTGGACATTTGTATGTCTCTTTACTTCTTTTGCCCATTTTCAGTGAATTTTTTTGCTATTGAGTTTTATGAGTTTTTTTTATATATATTTTGTATGTTAACCCCTTATCAGCTATATGATTTGTAGATATTTTCTTGCACTTTGTAGGTTGCCGTTCATATTGCGGATTATTTCTTTTGCCGCGCAGAAGCTTTTCAGTTTGATGTAGTCCCATATATTAATTTATTTTATTTTATTAATTATGCTTTTGGTGTCAAATCCCAAAAGTCATTGCCAAGACCAATGTCAAGGAGTTTTTTTTTGTTTGTTTGTTTGTTTTGCTTTTGCTGTGTTTTCTTCTAGGAGTTTCACAGTTTAAGATCTTACTTTTAAGCCTTTGCGCCATTTCACGTTAATTCTTGTAAGCGGTGTGAGAGAGAGATCCAGTTTCATTCTGCTGTATATGATTATCCATTTTCCCCAGCACCCTTTATTGAAGAGACCATCCTTCTCCACTGAGTATTCTTGGCTCCCTTGTCAAATATTAGTTGAATGTATCTGTCAGGGTTTATTTCTGGGCTCGCGATTGTTCCATTTATGTGTCTGTTTTTATGCTAGTACTATACTGTTTTGATTACCATAGCTTTATAGTATGGTTTGAAAGCAGAAGTGAGAATCCCCAGTTTTGTTCTTCTGTCTGAGGATTGCTTTGTCTATTCAGGGTTGTGTGGTTCCATGGGCATTTTAGGATTTCTCTTTTACTTCTATGAAAAATAACATTGGAATTTTGATGGGGATTGTATTGAATCTATAGGTGGTTCTGGGTAGTAGAGACATTTTAACAATATTAACCCTTCCTACCCATGTATCTTTCTATTTATTTGTGTCTTCAATTTCTTTCATCAGTGGGCATTGATTTTATAGCAAACCTATATCTGAATGCATTATTAAAAATTATTTGGTCTAGTACAAGTGCTAAGAACCTTATCAATCTTCATTATCAGGAGATGAGAGATGAAAAAAAAAATCTTGTGGTTTTTGATCTTTGTAAAAAAAAGTTATCCTCTTAATTTACCTAGTGTTTCCACCATTCTCTGTCCTCTAATTCTGTTTTCACATTTTATTAGATCATTGACATAGGGGAGAGCATAGCTATTCCAGATGACTTTACTGAGGAAGAAAAGAGTTCTGGACTTTGGTGGCGGCATTTGATGGCGGGAGGAATGGCCAGCGCGTTGTCCAGGACGTGCACGGCGCCTTTTGACCGCTTGAGAGTTATGATGCAGGTGATTGCACGCGCTCACTGGCCCTTAGGGGCGTTTGAAAAACCCTCGATCATTTTAGAAAGAAATGTTTTGGCCCATTTCATACTCGCCATGAAAGTTGTACACTTTCTGAAAATGTAAAAGGTTATCATCTTAATTTACCACGTGTTGATACTTTTCTCTATAAACTAGTTCTGTTTTTACATTTTATCAGATAATTGGCAGAGGAGACATCTTATTTTTCATAATAAAAGATTTCTTAAAGATGCTTATATGCTGTTTAAATGAATTTTTGTTTGAAATAATAATAGAACCATTCTATTAGATGTGTGTGTGTGTGTGTTTTTCAGAAATGTAGCTAAATCCATTAAAGAAGTGATAAGACACCATTAGCCTAGTTCAGTGGTCGGCAAACACATTAATCAACAGAGCGGCAAACCGCGGCTCGCGAGCCGCAGTTTGCCGACCACCGGTCTAGTTTATTAGTTATTTCTAGCTCGGATACTGCCCTGATAGCATGGTTCTACTCTACTATTTAAGTACTAAGCATCTTCCTAAAAATGGAAATTAAGTTACTTGAAGTATATTATTAACTTATACCTACTCTTTAGAGTCGATGTTATCTAATTACCTTTTATTTTACTGAGTAATAAATTGTTAACAGTAGTTATAAAATACTGCATGATTTAATCTGCTAAATAATTAAGATTTAATTTGCTGAATATTTTCTCTCCAAGGATACAAAAATTAATAACCGACAACCTAGTGAATTTAATTTGTAATTAAATTTACACACCTTGGTGTTTTATTGTCTTTTGGAATTTTGGTAGCACCATGAAAATTGGTATTGGATTTTGAATAGGTTTTCTTTTGTTGTTTGTGGGCTTTTTAAAATCTACTTTTATTGACTTCAGAGAGGCAGGGAGAGAGAGAAAGAAACATCGATGATGAGAAGGAATCATTGATCTGCTGCCTCCTGCATGCCCCCTAACGGGGCATGAGCCCACAACCCGTGCATGTGCCCTTGTCTGGAATCAAACCCAGGACTTTTCAGTCTGCAGGCTGATGCTCTCTCCGCTGAGCCAAACCAGCTAGGGATCTTTTGTTGTTGTGGTGTCTGGTCTTATTTTCTAAGGTCTTAGAAAATGTGATGTCTGATCTTATTTGCTAAGATCTTATTTTCTAAGTTTTTATTTTTTCTTTTTTTAAAATACATTTTATTGATTTTTTTTACAGAGAGGAAGGGAGAGGAATAGAAAGTCAGAAACATCGATGAGAAAGAAACATCGATCGGCTGCCTCCTGCACACCCCACACTGGGGATGTGCCCACAACCAAGGTACATGCCCTTGACCGGAATCGAACCTGGGACCTTTCAGTCCGCAGGCCTATGCTCTATCCACTGAGCCCAACCAGTTTCGGCAGAAAAATCTTATTTTTGACAGACTCAGAGCTGAGCTGCCCAAGGGCACAGCCTGTGTCTTGGCGATCTGTTCCCGGTGTTTTTCTTTGTCTTCCTTCATCCTCCGGGCCCGATTCTGCATGCAGCCTCCGCACTCCGCGCTTCTTCCTTAGTTTTATTGCCACGCTGCTCCTCAGAGCAACAGCAGGTGTGTGTGTTGCAGGACACGTGGAACAGCAAAGGTGCTGAATCTTGGGGACTTCAGTCCTGGGTTTCACCCCTTCTGTGCTCTGGAGCTTCCTGACAACAGACTCATGGACGTCACCATCCACAGAGAGATTGGGAAGTCTGCAGATTCTTGCGCCCCCGCGATGAGGCACAGCCCTATTAGTTAGTCCAGGAGTTTCTTCCTTCTCTTTTCCCCCCCCTAGGTTCATAGTTTAGATCCAACAAGAATGAAGATAATTGGTGGGTTTGAGCAGATGATAAAAGAAGGAGGAATTCGTTCTCTTTGGCGAGGAAATGGTGCAAATATTATCAAAATTCCACCGGAGACGGCCATCAAGATCATTGCCTATGAGCAGGTAAAATGCTATCTATCACCTGGGGATTTTTACAACCAAAATCAGATTAAAAAGTTAATGTTTAAAACGTTCAGGTTTTTATGAGAGAAAACCGGAGTGTCAAGCAATAGATGTTAATTTACATAGAAGTGATTTTGTTCTCATGTGGGTTACTTTTGTTTTTATATTGCTTCTGTTTATAAGAAACATTATATGGCCCTAGCCATTTGGCTCAGTGGACAGAGTGTTAGCCGGCGGACTGAGGGGTCCTGGGTTCGATTCCCATCAAGGGCATGTATGTACCTCAGGGGCAGGCTTCTCCCCTCCCCGGGCATGGTCAAGGTTTGTGCAGGAGGCAACCAATGGATGTGTTTCTCTCACATCGATATTTCTCTCTGTCTCCCTCTCCCTTCCACTCTCTCTAAAACTCAATGGAAAAATATCCTCTGGTGAGGATAAAAGAAAAGAAATGTTTCATAGATTATAATAGTACATTATCATAACTGACGTGTATTATTAGTTCTTTTAATCTCAATAACACATTTCAATATTGGTTTTCCTTTGAGCAATTTGAATGTTTTATTTGAAATTTGTTAATCTGAGTTAAGATTTTAGTTGTACTTAATCAATTAATGTTAAGATGAGCTATATTTGTTTTCAAATAGTGTAACCTATTAGCATCATATAAGAGTCTAAGAGTGCTCTCTGCTCATCTCAAGGTTCTCCAGGCTCCGATAGGTCCAGAAAAGGCCCAGGGAAGAAAAGCAGAGACGCCTTGCTAAAAACAGCAAGGAGTGGGCAACACTGACCAAAGTTCTGAGCTTCTACAATCCGTTTTCCTAGAACGTCAGGCTCAGAAAGCACATGGTCGACCTTCCGAGTTATCACAGGAGGCAGCTTCGTCGAGCATTTCCACAAAGCATTGGACTCAGACTGCAGAATCTGGGTCCTAACAGGGCCACCTATTATTGGTTTTAGTTATGACAGCACCTCACAGCTAGTGATCAATTTTAGAACTTGTTAGGGTTCATTCTAAGCTCTTGTATCAAAGAAATACCAAAATACAGTAGCTTACATATGCTAGAGGCAAGTGGTCCAGGGCTAATGGTATATCTCTGCCATTTTCAACACTCAGCTTCAAAAGTCACACCCATCTGCCATTTCCCAAGGAGAGGAAACAGCAATCCAAAAATCTTTAAGGAGATGTCTCATAATTTGCATACTCAATTTTCCCTCGTTTCCCATTGGCCAAAATGAGTCATTTAGCCACCCAACCTAGCTGCAAGGGAGATGAGGAAAATGTGGTTTATTGTGGATTTGGCTGTTACTAAACAGAAGATGATAATGGGTACTAGGACAGACAGCAGTGTCGGCCACATGAACTGAACCAATCATACTTTCTGTGGGGAGTCACTGCTTTGAGAACCAGAGAGTTAATTCTGAACTGAATGGCTTTGATATGAGACCGCTAGAAAAGTCAAACAGGAAGGCATCTTGCCTAGGATAGATAGTCTGTTTGCTAAGCTTATCTTGGGTTCTAAATGCGCTTCCAGTTTCAGTCTCATGAAACCTGACTTACTTAGTTCCTATGAAGTCTGACTTTCAGGCTGGTATTTCTGATTTTCTTATTTCTTTTTTAAAAACAATATTTTTATTGATTTCAAAAAGGAATTGAGAGGGAGAGAGAGATAGAAACATCAATGATGAGAGAGAATCATTGATTGACTGCCTCCTGTCCCCCTCCCCGCACTGGGGATCAAGCCTGTAACCCGGGCATATGCTCTTGACTGGAATTGAACCTGGGACCTTTCAGTCTGCAGTTTGATGCTCTATCCACTGAGCCACACCGGCCAGGGTGCTTTCCTCCTTTCCACCTGTGCTATCGCAGTAGCCTCCCTGTTTCTGGAGCTAACCAGAGTAAACTGTTGTTCCTGTAACAAACACAGTTTACCTGGTTACGATCCCTGATTACCCAGTTACTAAGGAATAGTTAGTACCTGCCACATGGAAGGTGGGAGGCTAAAAAGAGATAAAAGATAGATTCCCTGCACCCTTTGTGTCATTTCTATGCCTTTTATGAAAATGCTTAAGTATGACATTCATGAAAATGCTTAAGTGATTTAATGTCGCTGACTTATTCTTCAGAAAAAAGGGAAGAGGCTCTTATTATCTTAGATAATTGCATAAGAATTGAAATCAAGTATTCTACTAGAGGCTAATTCAGATATCTATAATACTTTTTCAAGTAATTTTACAGTACTCGTTAATGTTATAAACTTAGAAACAATAATCCACTTCAGTAATATTGTACATGTCAATACTTTTATTTACACAGTATAAGAAATGGCTTAGTTTTGATGGTGCTAAAATGGGAGTCATTCAGAGATTTATATCCGGTTCATTGGCTGGCGTAACTGCCCAGACCTGTATTTACCCCATGGAGGTAGGTGTTATTATAAAATTATGATAGAAGTAATGCTTTCTAATTTTTTAAAGACGTAAGTGAATCGCAGACCAAGAATTTGTACAATAAACAATTTTATAGCTACTAGATTTAAACCTCATATCAAGTATCAATTGGCCTTAGTGTATATATATATATTTGATTGTTGTTATTATTTAGGATAAAGATAGTATTTGTAGATGTACCAAGAAGATAATAGTTTTGTTGTCTGCTGTTTAATTGGCTCATTCATTAACACTGCACACCCACTACGTGTGAGGTACTTTTCCAGAGCCAGAGATGAGTCCGACAGACATTGTCTTACAGTCCAGAAGGGAGACAAAACGTGCGCATCAATGCTGATGGTCCAACGTATCAAATATAAATTCTAGGAGAGAGAGCATTAGGATGGGCTGATGGAAATTTAAAGGGGAGCAGCGATTGCCAGTTAGGGGTTTCAGGAGAGGCACGAGGAGAATGTGTGCGTGTGGGTTAGGACGAGAGACAGAGGTTAAGGAGAGAGGGCAGTGCTTTCCGGTGGGGCATTCCGAGTGCAGGGCGCTGCCGAAGGCCGGGACCAGGCCTTCCACCTCACTGCTCCGGGGGCTCAGGCAGTTTGCCGAATCAAGGCAAAGTCGCCTTTTATTTTTATTTATTTTTTATAAATCCTTATTGTTGAAAGTATTACATATGCTCCTTCACCCTCCCCCCTCCCATGAACCCCTCCAGCCCGCCCGCACCCCAGGCCTTCACCAACCTATTGTCTGTGTCCATGGGTTATGCATATGTACATACAAAGTCTTTGGTTGATTACCTCCCACCCACCCAATCAAGGCCAAGTAGATACTTTAAAAAAAATCTTGGGTGCTTTGGAGAGATTTCTTCTACTGCTGTGTAGAGTTCCCTAAATTAAATAAATGGAAGTTAAGAGGAGAAGGAGTGAGGTTCTAGCAGAAGAATTACAGGAGCATCGGAATACTGCTCAGCAGTCTCCTGGAGCCCCCTGGGGCCCTCTATCCCTGCTACGTTACTGCTTCACGAGCACAAAATGAGCCCAAGTGATATTAAATGACAGCTTGCAGGCCTCACTGTTGCAGAAGTCCCCAGAGCATGCATTTAGGCATATACACACCTGTTGTCCTGTTGGTTCTTCATTTTGACATGACCATGTACTTCTTTCAAACTTGGAGTTTGGCTATAGTTTTTAAAAATATATATTTTATTGTTTGTTTTTAACAGAGAGGAAGGGAGAGGGATAGAGAGTTAGAAACATTGATGAGAGAGAAACAGGGATCAGCTGCCTCCTGCACACCCCCTACTGGGGATGTGCCCCCAACCGAGGTACGTGCCCTTGACCAGAAATCAAATCTGGGACCCTTCAGCCCGCAGGTTGACCCTCTATCCACTGAGCCAGATTGATTAGGCTTGGCTATAGTTTTGGCAAGGGGTACCACCAGCATGAGAAAGACAGCCAGTTTCATTTAGCACTTAAAACAACAACAACACTCTGAAGCAATAAAGAATGCGTTTTAGAATATGTGGCCCTACAGCCCAGTAAGGGTGTTTGATTGGATGTGTTGATTAGAGTCACAGTGATGAGTGAAATTCTCCTGTCACACTCTGTCATCTCTGTACCGGTTCATTTCACGCGTGAGTCCGTTAATAAGGAATCAAAATCATGTTTAAGACTGCTTTCTTTTTTGATTTCTATGATAATTAGCAAACATTGTGATACACTATAGCTTTCTAGATTGTGATACACTATAGCTTTCTAGATTGCTAGGTGAGCCGAGTGACTCCGGTAATATATTTTCAGGATGTCCTTCCTCATTTAGGTAATAAAGACCAGACTGACTGTAGGCGAAACTGGACAGTACTCCGGGATCATTGACTGTGGCAAGAAGCTCCTGAAACAAAAAGGTGTTCGGACCTTTTACAAAGGCTATGTCCCCAACGTGCTAAGCATTGTGCCGTACGCAGGCACAGAGTTCTCCATGTATGAGGTGAGTGTATCCCCGTAATGTGACACTATGTGTTACATTGGAAGATTTGGTACAATAACGGTTTTTATTCTAAACGTTGGTTATAATGGCTTTCCATGAAAATAGCTTCTGACCTGAAAACTTAAGTCTCTCTGAATGAGTTCCTTCATTTATGAAATTTATAAAATGGAGGCAACAATGCTGACTTGTCAGGTTTCTGAGGGATTAACGGAGGCAATATCGACGGAAATGCTCAATAATTCCAGAATCAGGAAGCTCCTCAGTAATGTTGCCTGCAGTTGTGTGAACAATGAATTTCTTCTGCTTCTGCCTGCACGGTAGTTAAAGGATGTTTCCTGCTTCCTCCTCCAGCTTTTGAAGAACTATTGGCTCGAACAGAATGCAGGACGCTCTGTGGACCCCGGCATAATGATTTTGCTGGGATTCAGCACAGTGTCCCACACCAGTGGCCAGATAGCCAGCTTCCCTCTGGCCCTGCTTAGAACACGCATGCAGGCTCAAGGTGAGTGTGTGGGGTTTCAAATGAAGTAAGAATACATTTGAAAAGCTAATGAAACGGCCCTAGCTGGTTTGGCTCAGTGGATAGAGCGTAGGCCTGCAGGCTGAAGGGTTCCAAGTTCGATTCCAGTCAAGGCACATTGCAGTTTGATCCTTGGCCCAGGTTGGGGTGAGTGCACGAGGCAGCAATCACTGTCCCTCTGTCATCGATGGTTCTCTCTCTCCCACTGTCTTTAAAAACCAGTAGGAAAATATCCTCAGGTGAGGATTAATAGCAACGAAAATCAAATTTTAAAAAGCTAATAAAATAAAGAAGTGATAAAATTAACATTAATTCCAGGAATTAAAAATAAAAAAAACTAAGTTAAAACAAGTTGTTTTAAATGAGTAGACGTTGATTTCAAAATCAGAAAAACTGTAGAATTGCTAAATAAAAAGCTAACTTTCTGATTGTTAAAGCATGATCTTGAATTACTGTAGAGCTTTTTGTGGAGTTTAGTTCTTTCCTCTACAAAGTTCTCTGGGGAACTCTCCACCTTTGTCCCCGTTCCCGATGGTCCTGTCCCAGAGCTTACGGCCAGGAAGCGCCGAGCAGGGCGACAGGAAAGGTTTTACCTCCCTCACATGGACTCAGCAGTGACTCAGTGTGAACTTTGGGTTCCTTTGCCACGTTCTGCAGCGGGAACTGAACACATTTGTGCAACCGGACAGTCGTTTTGTTCTCTTTGGCGAGGAGACGAGAAACAGAGGGAGGGCGTCTGCTCGTTCCTGTTAGGTGTGAAGTCAGGCATTTCGGTTTTAAGAAAATACCCCGCAAGCTGAAAGAAACACACGCACACACCTCTCACATAAACCTATTAGTATCTTCTGAGTAAATGCCTTAAGGGGGTTACGTGGTAAGCAATATTCTTTTATATTCTTCCCCCCCTTCTTTTGGGGAAGATTTTGGGGTTTAATGTACATGGCACTCTGGGTGGGGAGTGTCTCCATCCATCCCCTCAGCTGCCCATGCCCCCGCAGGCCATTGACGTCACCCCCATTCCCGGGGTCCTGTGAGGTCCTCCCTGAAGACTTTCACTGCTGTTCAGGGAGCTCCTGCAGGATGGGATGCGCTCACGTCCACTGCGCAGTACGGCGGCTGCAAGGCGCACTGGCTGTCGGGCACCTGAGGTGTCGTGCAACTGAGAAACTAAATTTTTAGTTTTCTTTAATTTTTTAAAAACATATTTTATTGATTTTCCACAGAGAGGAAGGGAGAGGGATAGAAAGAAACATCGATGAGAGAGAAACATCCACCAGCTGCCTCCTGCACACGCCCCACTGGGGATGTGCCCGCAGCCAAGGTACATGCTCTTGACTGGAATCAAACCTGGGACCTTCCAGTCCGCAGGCCGACGCTCTATCCATTGAGCCAAACAGGTTCTGGCTAGTTTTACTTAATTTTATTTAGATTCAGTTAGCCACATGTGTTCAGTGACTATGGTATTGGACCACATTGGACTATTTTATAGGTAGGGAGCAAGGTGTACTCTGAAATAATTTCATCCCCTGTAAATTCTCATTAATCACGGGACTGTCTTAATATATGAAGATTAAATCTTGAATTACACTGATTTTTTTCAATTTATAGCACATAAGGAAAAAACAACCACCATGATTCGTCTCATTCAAGATATATATTACAAAGAAGGAACGATGGGCTTCTTCAGGGGCCTCACTCCAAATATCATGAAAGTGCTTCCTGCAATAATCATCAGCTGTCTGGCCTTTGAAATAATGAAAACACCGTTGCAATTAACTCAGAAGTGAAATAAGAAATTGTTGTCATTACTGTGATCACTTAATTGTAAGATAATACCTGGGTTATAAAGAGAAGTTGATCTCTTCCTAAGAGGAAAGGAAGTATCAAATAATTGTTAAAACATTTTCTCTTTATTTTTTAGTATGAAATCTACAAATGAAATAATCATTTTGGTAAAGTGGACCCAATTATTGCATCAGAGATCAAAGTCGCATGCTGTCTTTTTTTTTTTTTTTTAAAACATTAAAATTTATTAAGTCCCTGCTATGTGCCAGGTATTATTTCGAGGCACTTTAAAAGGTCCTCCTGCTTAATTCTAACAACCATATTAGAAGATGAACGGAGAGCGAGAGAGAGAAACCTTGATGTTAGAGAAACATCAGTCAGCTGCCTTCTGCATGCCCTCTGCTATGGATGAGCCTGCAACCCGGGCAACCTTTCAGTGCCCAGGATGACGCCCAACCAACTGAGCCACACCGGCCAAGGTTATCCCAATTTTCAGTTGAACTAAGTTTAGAGAGGTCAGTGCTTTGGACCTCTCTTTGAGGTCTTTGAACATTCTCTCCCTCTTTAGGGACTGCATCAGCCCTCACTCTCAGGGCCTCTGTTTGCTATAACCTTGGTTATAGCTTGGGTATTTTGTAAGGTCTCGTAAAGTGATGTTTGAGCCCATTGTCCTGAGGATACAGCCTCTCGGTTCTCTTAGAGTGAGTCTCTCATACCCCTTTCCAATAAAGGCACCAGGATTCCTCAGTAGAAATAACCAACAGTAGGACTTGGGAAGGAAACATACATGGGGAGCCTGAGGACACATACGCACCACACATTGATGGAGACATAGCAACTGAAAGCTTCCAGTCACCCACACTGGACCCATTGGAGCAACACATTAATGAAGTAGAACTGGATTAAAATAAATATCCAGGAGTACATACTGATGTAAAGGAATGATTAAATGAAATGAATGAATGAATGAATAAATAAATAAATGGGGGAGAATAGACACGTCTGTGTGGGAAAATTCCAGATAATTGATGTAGAGCCCCCCCCCCCCAGCTCCACACACATTGGTGTGGGCCACGTGCAGTGACTTTCACAACACGGAAACGGGAAACGAATACCAGCTCTTCGGACAAGTGTGACCAGCATCACCACATCCAGGGAACCAGTCACCATCACTAAGTTGTAGCAATAGTATGTGCTATTGATAGGTGATGACAATGTCACTTTACCTCTGTGTCTTCCTTCCAAACCCCACAATCATTAAAAAAGATCAAAGGAATCCCAACTGACAGAATGTCCCAGTTACAAAATACCTGGTCGTCACTCCCCAAAACTGCCAAGGTCACCAGACACCAGGGGAAGCTGAGAAACTCACAGCTACGCCAGAAGGAGGTAAGGAGGCGTGATGCCGGAGTGTCATGTGGTGTCAGGTGGGGTCCTGGCAGAGAGAGAGGGCCATAGAGAGAATGGAATAAACATGGACTTCAGTTAATATAAACACCGGCCCTTTAATTGGGACAGATGGGCCACACTAATTTAAGATGTCTATAAGGGGAAGGTGGGTGCTAGGGGGCCTGGAGTTCTCTGTTATTTTTACAGGTTTCTTGTAAGTTGAAACTATTCTAAAGTTAAATTTTAATTTAAAAGTAATTATGAAAATGCCTCCAACAACGATGATTTCCAAGGTGCTCTGTAGGAGATGGCATTGTGCTCACTGAGAGCCTCCACAGGAAGTCCTGCACTTTAAGCCCGAAGCCTTCCCTCCCCTGGCCCACCTCTCCTAAGGAGGAATGCATACATTTGTTTTTTTTAAAGGAATAGCTAAGGACATTGTTTCACTTGCCATGGAGCTTGTGAACAATATTTTCACTAGCTTGATTTGCTGCCCAATTCGTAATTGTAATAATGATGGTGACATTCATTAAATAATATTGATGATGGTAATATCTACACTAATAAACGAGAAACATGCAAATTAACCACCACTCTTTGATGCCAAGCCATGCCCACCAGCCAATCAGGAGCGAGTATGCAAATTAACCCAACCAAGATGGCGGCCATGGAGCTGAAGCAAGCGGGGAGGCTTGGGTTGCCTCCAGTGATGGAGGAAGCCAAGCTTCCCGCCTGCCCTGGCCAGCCCTGATCTCTGCTCAGGGCTACAAAGTTTCAATTATAGAAGATAAATAAATCCTAGATACTTGCTTGCAGCTGGCCCTGGCCTCTGCTCAAGGAGGCACTGGGAAAAAAAAGAAAAAGAAAAAAAGGAGAGGCTGGGACCTTGGGTCACCAGGGAGTGATCAGGCCAGGATGGGATGGCAGTGGCCATTGGGGGTGAGCAGTTCGTCAGTGGGGGTCAGTTGGAGGTGATCAGGATGGGGGTTGTGCAGTTTGGAGTGAACAAGCCAGCAAGGGGTGCAGTTGGGGGTGAGCAGGTTGGCAGGCAGAGTGGTTAGGGGCAATCAGGCAGGCAGACAGGTGAGCAGCTAGAGCCAGCAGTCCCAGATTGTGAGAGGGATGTCTGACTGTCAATTTAGGCCTGATCACTGTAAACTGGCAGTAAGACATCCTTCCAGGGGTCCCAGATTGGAGAGGGTCCAGGCCGGGCTGAGGAACACCCTTATCCCATGCATGAATTTCGTGCACCGGGCCACTAGTTATAATAAACTGCAGAGTGAGGTGGGGAGAAAATTGGGTTTCTTGTTAACTCCTGTATGGCTGAGAATAATAAAATCAGGATGGCATTCTTACAGCCGTATTGGAAAGACAGAGAAAACTGTATTGATGTGATTTTCCTATAAGCAATCAGCACAGCTGCTGTATAAATGGAACTTTAAGAAAAGTGGTGTCTTTCTAGGAGAATACAGTGTTGCCAGCCCCCGTAGAGTCTTTTTCTTAACGTAGGAAAAGTCTCAGGAGGAGGGAATGAATCTTTTAAAATATATGTTTATTGATTTCAGAGCGGAAGGAAGAGGGAGTGATAGAACATCCGTGATGAGAGAGAACCATGGAGCAGCTGCCTCCTGCACGTCCCCCACTGGGGATCGAGCCCACAACCCGGGCTCACAATTTGATTCCTTGACCGGAATCAAACCTGGGAACTCTCAGTTCACAGACAATGCTCTATCCATTGAGCCAAACCGGCTAGGGCGAATTCCCCCCCCCCCCCCCCGATTTGTTTTGGAAAATTTGACCAATTACTTATAATCTGATGTACTGAAACCCATGTCCATTAAACTTAAGAAGGAAAATCTATCTGTGCATCTATACCCCGTTCCGGAAAATGCCTTTCCCTTTCCCTTAACTTGGATTCCGTGGAAACACCACGCTTTGGGCCCGAGGACAGCGTGAATTTCTCCGTCAGTGAGCATCCAAGTAAGGTAAGTCCAGGAGCCCCGGAGGGTTTGGAGGGCTCGGCACAGACAGAACTTAGTGAAGGAAGCTCATGTCTGCCGTGTCCCACGTTACGTGGCAAGTTCCGCCTTCCCGGGGCAGTGATCCTCAAGCCTGCGGCTCCCCATCCTGAGGGGCGGGCCTGCGGCTCTCTGAGAGGTGCTGCCGGCAGCCGCTGCGGCTGTCACTCAGGGCCGAGCCCCCCAGCAGCTGTGGGGCAGGGCGGACCCCCTTTGGGCCACCGCCCACCTGGAGGCCTGGCTGTTTTCCGCCGGAGACCCCTGAGTGTCTCCCCACCCCAGTGTCACTGAGATGTGATCGATGTAACACTGTTGCTTTTAGCGCTGCTTAAAAAAAACCGCCTTCTGGTTTAACGCCTCTGCTTCTCAGGCCGGATTCTAACAAGGGCTGCGTTTTGTGGATGGAGAACAGGCCCGCCCGCCGGCGTGGCTCAGCTGACAGCTTCCCCCCATGCACAGTCCCCGACGGAGAGGGACGTCCGACTGCCGGGTTAGGCCCCATCCCTGCCCCATCGGGGTCAGGGCAGATGCCGGGGCTGCCTGCAGGGTCCCAGGTAGGGGGCGTGCAGGAGGCAGCTGATGGGTGTGTCCTCTCTCTCTCTCTCTCTCTCTCCCACCCCCCCCTCCGGCTCTCTCTAAAATCAATAAAAATAAAACAGGCCAGAGATGCGCTGCGCCCGCCCGGAGTGATAGGAGAGTCAGATCTGTGCGAGTTAGAGACCAGACAAGCCCGTTCCGAGGCAGCCGGTCCCCCAGCCCCCCTCACCCCCCCACACCCCCCCCCCCTCCCGGGCAGCCGGCGGGCCCGGCGGGAGGGAAGGGGTTCGAGTTCAGGACCCTGCGCTCCAAACGCCCCGCTCCCCGCTCCCCGCCCTCGTTAGTTGGCTCAGGTCCACGACTTTCGGGGGCCCTTGGTCCTCGGTCCTCGAACTCGGGCCTCCGTCAGCTCCGGTCCCAGCGCCTCCTCCTCCGGAGACCCACCGGCCCGCCCTTCCTGCCCGCCCTCGGCCGCGCCTGCTGGGGGCGGGCGCGGGGCAGCTCCGCCCCGATTCCCCGACTCCCCGCGCCCGGCCTCCCTGCGCGCCCAGCCCGGCTGGGTGGGGTCCCCGCTGCGATCGGCTCACGCCAGGCCCGGCTGCCCGTGCGGGACCCCCGGCGCTGCCCCTGGCCCCCCGCGCCCCGGGCCGCGCTCCGGGACCATGCTGCGCCGGCTGCGGGGCTGGGTGCTGCCCGCGGCCGCCTGCCAGGACGCGAGGCCGCCGGACCGCTACGAGACCCTGTTCCGGCAGCTGGACCGCAACGGCGACGGCGTGGTGGACATCGGGGAGCTGCACGAGGGGCTCCGGAGCCTGGGCATCCCCCTGGGCCAGGACGCCGAGGAGGTGGGTGGCGGCGGGGCGGCCCGGGGCCCGGAGCGCCGGGGAACTGGGCGCTGCCGGCTCGGAGGGCGCGGCCCGGCTCGGCCAGGAAGGAGGAGGGGCCGGGAACGGGGCGCGGGGCCGGGCACCCCCTGCCAAGACGAGCTGCCGGTTCCGGAAGGCTCCAGATAAACTCGGTGCAGGAGCCCTCGCCCACGGGACCGCGGTTCTTTGGGTCCGAAAATGCACCCCAGGTCTGGCCCTGCCTTCCCGCGCCTTTGCAAACGTGGAGTCAAACTTGAACTTGTTGGCGCTCAGGTTTCAGTGGGCCCCAGATCCAGTAAAAGAAAAAAAAAAAAAAAAAGCTCACATTTTGTCTCTCTTCCAAGTGGCTTCCATCACTAGCTAGTTTTGCCGACGGTTTCAGATCGGTTTGAAAACAAATTGTTAAAACATTCCCACCTGTAAGGAATTTTTGAGAGTTTATTTGAGCCGAACTGTGGACACCGGCTGGGAAGCAGGATTTGGATGGACTGGGAGAGCGCTTCAGCGAATGGCAGTCTCTCCTCTGTTTTCATTCAGTGCAGTCAAAGGGGGACATCTGTGGGCTGCACGAAACCCACTGGAGATGAAGGAGAGAGGTGGGGGAAAGCAAAAGGGGGGGAACCCCTGGGATTGGATAAGAAATAAAATGACAGACACAGACTTAGGTGGTGCAGGAACAATGAACATGTTAACAATGAGTGAGTTTGGGGTATCTGTCCTGGCCCCCAGCACGTTAGCCTGTGCCCCAAGGGGTCCGGAAAAAGGGAAGTTACAAGTTACCCAGCTATTTCAAGGCTATGTTATATCACAGGTGCAAAAAGACAGACAGACTCAGTTCAGGTAAAGGCTGACCTCGTCAGTGAAGACAGCGGCCTAAGAGGTGACTGCCCGCCATCACTGCGTTTAGTTCCAGTTTAATTTCAGACCGTCCTTTGTGGTCACTTTAGGTCTCTGAGTTTGCCAGACCGCCCTGCAGGCTGCCCCTGAGCTGCCAGGTCAGCATGTGGACCCTTTCGCCCACCAAGTCTTGGCCAAATATGGTGACGGGAGATGATCTGACACCTGGTGGGTGTGCAATGCAGTATACAGAGCGTGTTTATAGAAACGTGCGCTGGAAACGCATAAGATCTTATTAACAATGTCACCCCAATAGCTTTAATTAAACAAAAAAGAAAAAAACACAATCATGTTTTCCCCAGCTTCCTGGTGAGGAGCATTGATTGACATGGAGGGGCTGGCCTTCTCTGAGTCATTTTAACTGTGTGCTCAAGTCCATCCTGCCCTTTTCAGGGGCGAGGCTTGGAACCTCTCCAACCCACTGCAACCCGAGGACACTGGGCATCCCTGTCCCGAGGGGGAAAGTGACTCAACCACAGAGCCGACAACTGCTGTAGAGTGTTGTGTTTTCAGCTCCTCGTTCGATGGCTGTCGCGCTGACTGGCCTCTTGAGCGCACCGTTTAGTCCTGAGTCAGTCAGGAGGTTACAGTTTTGGGGAAGCAGCCCGTTTTGTCCGAGGTTCATAATATTCCCTTAGTTTTTTTAAAAAGTTCTGGCTATCTGTAGTTGTGTTCCCGGTGTCATTGCTGGTCCCCTTTGCTGATGGTCTCTGGTTTTTATTTTCTTCCTTTGATTTCTGTTTATTTCCTTCTACTTTCTTTTGGGTTTACTCATTTGCTCTTGTTCTCTTTCTTTTAAAAAAATATGTTTTATTGATTTCAAAGTGGAAGGGGGAAAAGAGAGAGAGAGAGAGGAGAGAGAGAAACATCAATGATGAGAGAGAATCATTGATCGGCTGCCTCCTGCACATCCTACTGGGGATCGAGCCTGCAACCCAGGCCTATGCCCTTGGCCGGAATCGAACCTGAGACCCTTTGGTCTGAAGGCTGATACTCTCCACTGAGCCGAACCAGCTGGGGTCTTTCTTCTTCTCCTTCTCCTCCTTCTCCTTCTCCTTCTCCTTCTCCTTCTCCTTCTCCTTCTCCTTCTCCTCCTTCTCCTTCTCCTTCTCCTTCTCCTTCTCCTCCTTCTCCTTCTCCTCCTTCTCCTTCTCCTTCTCCTTCTCCTTCTCCTTCTCCTTCTCCTTCTCCTTCTCCTTCTCCTTCTCCTTCTCCTTCTCCTCCGCCTCCTCCTCCCCCTCCCCCTCCCCTCCCCCTCTCCTCCCCCTCCCCCTCCCCTCCCCCTCCTCCTCCCCCTCCTCCTCCTCCTCCTCCTCCTCCTCCTCCTCCTCCTCCTCCTTCTCCTTCTTTTTGTTAATCCTCACCCGAGGGAATTTATTTATTTTTTTAGAGTGAGCAGAAGGTTGGGGAAGAGACACAGAGAGAAGCATCAGTGTGAGAGACACACACGGATTGGCTGCCTCCCGCAAGCATCAGGGCTGGGACTGAACCTGCAATCGGGGTGTGTGCCCTTGTTCCGAATGGAACTCGGGACCCTTCGGTCCCTGGTTCCACGCTCTATCCCCTGAGCCAAACTGGCTAAGACTCATTTGCTTTTTTTCTTCTTTTTTCTAATTTCTTGCATTAAATGCCGAATTTATTAATTTCGAGCTACAACATCCCTTTAATCACTTTAGCTGCATTCCCAAGTCCTTTTATTGTAGTTAGTTCCAAGCATGCTCTAGGTTCTAATATGATTTCATCTTTGACCCATGAGTTATTTAACTATGGCCTTTAAAATTTTAAACATATGCTTTTTTTTGGGGGGGGGGCGGTTGAAAATATGCATAAAATAGACAAACCTCTGGCTAGATAGACTGAGAAAGAGAGATTTTTCAGAATTCACATAAGGACAAGCGTGAAATAAGTTGTGTAAAACTGTATGTAGGCAAACACGTGGAACAGGATGGGATCCGTTTATCCCCATAACATGCATTTTATACATGTACATAAAATGTGCATTTATTATCCTAGCCAATTTGGCTCAGTGGATAGAACTGAAGGGTCCTGGGTTCAATTCTGGTCAAGGGCACATGTCTGAGTTGCTGGCTCGATCCCCAGTAGGGGCTGTGCAGGAGATAGCTTACCAATGATTTTCTCTCATTATTGATGTTTCTAGTTCTCGCTCCCTCTCCCTTCCTCTCTGAAATCAATAAAAATGCATTAAAAAAACAACCAAGCCAAAATTATTTACCAAGGATGACCCTAACTGACCTCACAATCACCAAAGTCACAGCTCGCCTGAGGCTCACTCTCGCTGCTGTGCGTTCTGTGGGTTTGGACAGGGGAGGACATCTCTCCAGCACCGGGGTGTCCTGGAGTATGTCCCGGCCCCAGCATCCTCTGTGCTCTGCCTACTCTCCCCTCCACGCTGACCAGCCTCCATCGTTTCCCCAGATAACCAACCACCTTGGCACACGCACAGATAAGCCTGTCAGAAAATAAACAAAACCTGGCCTTCCTGCCCGCGTTCACATTTCGCTTCTGCTGCTTGCTAGTTAGTTTTGGACCATTTAAAAAAAATCTCTCTAGCCGAAACCGGTCTGGCTCAGTGGACAGAGCGCCGGCCTGTGGACTGAAAGGTCCCGGGTTCGATTCTGGTCAAGGGCATGTACCTTGGCTGCGGGCACATCCCCACTGGGGGTGTGCAGGAGGCAGCTGATCGATGTTTCTGACTTTCTATCCCTCTTCCTTCCTCTCTGTGAAAAATCAATTATATATATATATATATATATATATATATATATTTAAAAATAAAAATAAAAACATCTTCCTAGCCCCAGTTTCCTCTCTGTGACAGAGGTAACACTATGGTTATTGTGAAGAATAAATGCATTAATGCCTGCTGTCCAATAGGCAGTCAATTAACGATGAGCTTTGAAACGATCTAATACTGTTACTGCCGTCGCCACTGGAAGAGGGGGTCAAACTCGCCCTCTGAGACTGGCTCTGTCACCTTTTCTTTAGAACCCTGTCAATTCCCCCTTTTATATCCCGAGACTTTTATATCCCATACTACCGGTATGTTCACATGTAACACGGCTGCATCATGCTGGTGACCCGCTTCATTGATGCTGCTGCCTGCCCGCCCACCCTCACAGCACAGTGCCCCCCACGTTTTTCAAACGCCCCCATCGTTGCGGTGGTCAGGGCGTCCCCCTAAACCAGGCCATCTTCCCAGGTCACCACCGGACATCTCAGCGATAGGCTCCTGCCTGTGGGAGGCATAGCCTTACCCATAAGCCCCTGGGGCTCTTGCCTGCAGGGCGGTGAGTGAGCCAGTCCCCAAGCCCCATGTCCCCACCGGTGGTTCTGGGTCCCTCCTGGTGGTAACGCCAGTTCCGGGCCTCTGAGGGGCAGAAGGCAAGATGGGGTTGGGTGTGCAGGAGATTTATTTTTGGGAAAGGCCCTGAAGGGTATGGGAGAGGGAGCAGAGTGCACCCCGGGCATCCTCAGACCAGGATGCAAGCTGAACCCTGTGAGAAGAGTGCGGGAAGGGCCCTAGCTGGTGTGGCTCAGTGGGTAGAGCGTTGGCCCGGGGAGTGAAGGATCCCAGGTTCGATCCCAGTCCAGGGCACATGCCCAGGCTGCGGGCACATCCCCAGTAGGGGGCGTGCAGGAGGCAGCCCATCCATGATTCTCTTTCATCATTGATGTTTCTGTCTCTCTATCTTTCTCTCTCTCCCCCTTCTTCTCTGAAATCAATAATATATATATTTAAATATATTGTATTGATTTTTTCACAGAGAGGAAGGGAGAGGGCTAAAAAGTCAGAAACATCGATGAGAGAGAAACATCCATCAGCCGCCTCCTGCACACCCCCTACTGGGGATGTGCCCGCAATCAAGGTACATTGCCCTTGACCGGAATCGAATCTGGGACCTTTCAGTCCGCAGACCGACGCTCTATCCACTGAGTCAAACCGGTTTCGGCAATAAAAAAATGTATATTTAAAAAAAAAAAGAAAGGGTGCAAGAAGAAAGGGTTGCCTTAGACAGAGCTGCAGAGAAGGTCCTAGAAAGCCTCAACAAGGCTCAGGTGGGGAGTCTCTGAGGAAGTGCTGTCTGCTGGGGCTCAGGTGTTGGCCCCGGCTGCCCAGGGCCAGTACCTGCTGTGGTTAGTCATGGATTTGAGCAGCCCGGGGCGACTGTGGACCCCTGCGAGGGCTGTGGTGGGTGCAAGGCGCCAAAGGCGTGGTGAGGTAGGCAGCAGGCCCTGCCCGGTGCTCATAGGCGGCCTGGTCCGGCCACCACAGACCTCCCTCTCTGCCTTGTCCCCAGCCTGTCTTCCTCAGGGAGGCCAGAGGGACAAACCACAGTCCCCAGTGCTTCCCTTGGTCACACCTGGGGCTCATGATCTCCCTTCTTGACCTTCTGTGTCCAGTTCCACTCCCACCAGCTGTCACCTCTGCAGGGCTCGGTGACCTACCCGGTGGTGTGACCCACACCTGCGTTCCTCAGGGCTCTGAGTCACCTTCACCTGTGTATGTGGGCCACCGGCATCGCCTGCATTTTTCTCCCTCTTCCTTGTGTCAGAGCCGCCCGCCTCCTGCTCATCAGCCTCCCAGGGTGGTGGCGTCTCCTCTTGCCTCGTGGTCGCTGGTCACAGGGACTTCCAGATGCCCAGGTGGCAGCCGGAGCTTGCGCCCGTCCCTGGCCAGAGTGTATCCTGGGTGGGGGCCAGAAACTGACCCTGCAGAGCCCAGAGTTGTGGGAACGGGGAGTAAAAAGCCCCCCCCCCTTTTCCCTGTGGGTCATTGGGAGTGACAGTCAGGGGACCACTCTTGCTTCCACTCTTGGTTCCTGGATTCTCGTCCTGTGGTTTGCAAGACCACCCTCAGGCCTCCTCTGTCTGGGCTGTCAGGCCAGCAGGCGGCCCCTTTCGTCCACAAAGTCTTGGCCAGATATGGTGATGGGAGATGGTCTGACATCTGGTGGTGGGTGTGCAATGCAATGTGCCGGGGGCCCAGAGCCACACAGCTCCCCGACTTACTGCCTCCTGCAGGGTGGCCTCCATCTCTGCCAAACACGGTCTCCTCGGGGCTGCTTCCGCTACAGGTGGGACTGTCTAGCACCCCGTGAGGCTGGCTCTGCTGGACGGGGTGGCGTGGGGTACAGGTAGTGGACTCCTTGGTCCTGGGGCCCCTCCCACACCTCTCTCACTCCGGAATGGGTCCCTGGTTAGATGCTGTGGGGGGGGGGGGGCGGGATTTTGCCCCTGTAGATCAGGCATCTAGGAGCCTTTGTGTTTTTTGTGTGTGTTTTTAAAATATATTTTATTGATTTTTTTTTTTGCAGAGAGGAAGGGAGAGGGATAGAAAGTTAGAAACATCAATGAGAGAGAAACATCAATCAGCTGCCCCCTGCATACCTCCTACTGGGAATGCGCCTGCAGCCAAGGTACATGTCTTTGCCGGGAATCGAACCTGGGACTTTACAGTCTGCAGGCCGATGCTCCATCCACTGAGCCAAACCGGTTTAGGCCATCCAGGACAGGAAAAGGAAACCCCTCCAGGAAGAGGTATCTAACCGATAGTCCCAACGTTTGGGTGTCATTGGAGGTACTTTCAGGAAAAAAAAAATTTATTCAGGACATTAAAGAATAGAGGGAATAATCAGGATTCTAATATTCCAAAATGGAAATGATGAGGAAAATGAACGGACGGTGAAGAGGCAGCAGTTTTGGCTAGAAATGTGGTTGTTTCATTTTAGTGTGGGCTTGGAAACTTTGGACCAGAATAGGCCCCAAAAAAGTCTGAATGTAGAATTAAGGCAAGAAAATGAAAAAAGAGAATTTTGCCCGATAGGGTTTTACCGATTTTTTCTCTCTCTTCCTTTTTGAAAGAAAGACATGGTTTTAGTGGCAGCTCTTTTATCGGTACGTAGGTTAGAAGAGGCAGGTTTTGTGGCGTACGAAGGTATTCCTGTCCCCAAGCTCAGGGCCAGCTGACGTAACAAGTGAGCCTGAGAGGTGACAGACAACGGGATCACGAGGTCGTCTGCCGTGTTCTCGTGGGCACATCCTCTCAGCGGAACTTCCTTAGGAAAGAGGTCGGATCCTCAGGGGCACAGGACTGTTGCACAGAGAGGGATACCAAGAGCAAGAAGGGGAGCATCTCCAAGAGCCCAGGGGCTCGTAGGAGGTGATGGGACTGTCCACTTTGGTTCTGTAGAGTGCTGTCAGTCTGCTCCGTACGACCATGGCCGTGACTTCTGTCTTTTCTCCTCGGTCCTGCGCACTCTGGGGCCCTGCCTGACGCCCCGTTTCTGTGGCTCACTGTGACTGCTTCCTTCTCTGCTGTGCACGCTTCGTGGATTGCAAACGTCTCTTTTGTGGGAGGACCCATTCCCGACTGGGCCACAGCATCTCTTGTGAAACAGACGTTAGCCACGGCTCAGCCACGGGGTGGGGGAGGGGGGGAGAGGAGATACCGATTGCACAGCCTGCAGTAGTGCTAATGACTCACCATGGAGCAGCCTCCTGTGGGCACACCCACAGGTATTTCAAGGACATGTCGTGGTCTTCTTGATGTTTTCCGCACTCGATATGAGGAGCCAGGAGAGCAAGAACTAACAAACAAGGGCTTGATTCAATTGTCTTGATGGATTTAAAAATTTTTTTTTACTTTTTTTGGGAACGGTTTTAGGTTCACAGCAAAATTCAGAGGAAGGCAGAGAGATTTCCCATATCCCTTCTGCCCCCACATATACGTAGACTCCCCCCTGATCAACATCTGGCACAAGAGCGGCACATTCCTTACAACTGAGGGACCTCATGGGCACATCATTATCACCCAAAGGCCATCGCTTACTTATCTCAGCGTCCACTCCCGGTGGGCACATCCTGTGAAGCTGGACCCCTGTATAATCACACGTATCCACCTCTACAGCATCAGACAGAATATTGTCCCTGGCCCAAACAATCCTCCGTGCTCTGCCTGTTCACCTTCCCTCAAGTCCTGACCTCTGGCAACCACTTAATTAAAAAAAAAAAATATTTTATTGATTTTTCACAGAGAGCACAGGAGAGGGATAGAGAGTTAGAAACATCGATGAGAGAGAAACATCCATCAGCTGCCTCCAGCACACCTCCCTACTGGGGATGGGCCCGCAGCCAAGGTCCATGCCCTTGACCGGAATCGAACCTGGGGCCTTTCAGTCCGCAGGCCGATGCTCTATCCACTGAGTCACACCAGTTTCGGCCTCCATGTCTCTTTATGGTTTGGTAGCACATTTCTTTTTAGTGCCAACTAGTATTCCATCATCTGGATATGCCATGGTTTATGTACCCATCACTTACGGAGGACATCTTGGCTGTTTCCAAGCGTTGGCAGTTGTGAGTAAAGCTGCTACCAACATGTGTGTCCGTTTTGTGCAGACACGTTATCTGAGTTCTCAACTCCTTTGGGTGGACACCGAGCCCTGGGATGGCAGGGTTGTAATGTGTGTGTTTAGTTTGGTAAGAAATGCCAGAATGTCTCCCTTTTTTCCCTTGTTGTTTTCTCCCCCCCAACCCCCCCCCCCCAAAAAAAAAATTATTCCAGAGCGGCTGTACCGTTTTGCATGCCAGCCAGCATGCCTGTGTGTTCTGGGTGCCCTACGTGACTTGTAACACAGCGTGTTAAAGGACACGCCGTATTGAAGGATATAGATGACATGAAAGGCAGAGTGTTTGTGGTGGAACCAAGCTTCCCACTTCCGGTGGGGCAGGATGAGGGGCCACAGGTACATGCATGGGGGAGGGAGGGAGGGGTCCAGGGAGTCAGGGACATTGTTTCTGAGTCTCTCCTGCCTTCTCTCCGGGGCCCCAGCTGCCTGGCTGCCCCCCACTTTCAGATTTCCCTCCCAGGCTGCACCTGAGGCTGTGATGCGGGGTGAAGATGCGGAGCTGGGGTTGGGGCTGACTTTGGGGGGTGAGAGGGTCACATGGGGGGTGAGAGGGTCACATGGGGGGTGAGGGCTGACTTTGGGCGTTGAGGGGGTGACTTTGGGGGGTGAGAGGGTCACATTGGGGGAGTGAGGGGGTGACTTAGGGGATGAGAGGGTGATTTTGGGGGGTGGGGGGTGACTTAGGGGGTGAGAGGGTGACTTTGGGGGGTGAGGCGGTCACTTTGGGGGGTGAGGGGGTGAGAGAGCGATTTGGGGGGTGATTTGGGGGGTGAGCGGGTGACTTAGGGGGTGAGAGGGTGATTTTGGGGTGAGAGGGAGTGATTTTGGGGGGTGACTTAGGGGGTGAGGGTGATTTGGGGGTGAGGGGGTGACTTAGGGGGTGAGAGGGAGTGATTTTGGGGGGTGAGGGGGTCACTTTGGGGGGTGAGCGGGTGACTTAGGGGGTGAGAGGGTGACTTTGGGGGTTGAGAGGGTGATTTTGGGGGGTGAGGGAGTGATTTTGGGGGGTGAGGGGGTGACTTAGGGGGTGAGAGGGTGATTTTGGGGGTTGAGAGGATGATTTTGGGGGGTGAGGGGGTGACTTAGGGGGTGAGGGTGATTTGGGGGGTGAGGGGGTGACTTAGGTGGTGAGAGGGTGATTTTGGGGGGTGAGGGGGTGAGGGAGTGATTTTGGCGGGTGAGGGAGTGATTTTGGGGGTTGAGGGGGTGAGGGAGCATCACGGAAGGAAAGGCCCGGGGGGCAGGCTTTCATGAGGCCCCCAATTCCCAGTCTCCACACTGTTCTTAAGCGTCTCGGCCTTCAAGGAAGGCTTTTCAGAAAGGGGTGACCAACACCCTTCAGAAAGGTCGGATCTCCCCCCATCCTGCCGGCCCCGCAGCCGGGCCCTCCGCTACCCACTCTCGGGGTGAAGATCCTCCGCCCCGGGGTCTCCCCGGCTGTGCGGGGGGGGGGGGGGGAAGGGGGGACATGCGTCGTCGGCTTCTCCATGGCAACCGGTGTCCGCTGGGTTGCCCTGGAACCCAGGCCCCGCTCCAGCCCCCGCCCCGCGCGCCCCCTCCGCCCACCCGGAGCCGTTGCGGGGCGCCCGCTGCCCGCTCCTGCCTTCCTCCCGCGGATGGGACTCGTCCTGGGCGGATGCTGCCGCCTTAGGTCTCCGCCGTCCGACCAGACCGGGTCGGACCGGGTCGGGCAGACACCCCCTGGCCCCCCCGCTTCCACGTTGGGGGGCCCGAGGGGCTCGGAGGGCCCGGCGGGGCCGCCCTGCTGCCCGCCGCCCATGGACTCGCTGTACCACGACCTGTTCTGGTACCTGGACCACAACGAGGACGGCACGCTGGACGTGGTGGAGCTGGAGGAGACGCTGGGCGACCTGGGGCTCTCCTTCTCCCGGGAGCCGGGCAAGGTGGGCGGGCGGGGGGCGGGCGGGGCGCTCCTTCCTTCTAGACAGATTTTACTGACTTCACCGAGCGGGCGGGGGCGGGGGGAGCCAGAGACGCCGATGGGGGAGAGTCACTCATCAGCCGCCTCCCGCACCCCCCGCCGGGGATGTGCCCGCAGCCGAGGGACATGCCCTGGACCGGAACCGAACCAGGACCCTTCAGTCCGCAGGCCGACGCTCTGTCCACTGAACCACACCGGTTTCTTTTATTATATATAATTATTTTATTATATATAATTATTACTTTCATCTTTTATTATCTTTCCTTTTATTATATATGATTATTATTTTTTGTTTAAAGTATTACAAATAGTAGTACATATGTTGTCTTTTTCCCCCCATCGACTCCCCCGGCCTCCCCTGCCCCCCAGCACATGCCCTCCCCTGCCCTCCCCCCACCCCCCGTGTCTGTGTCCATTGTTCCTGCTCATAGGCATGCGTACAAGTCCTTTGGTTGGTCTACAGACCGCCCCCCCCACCTCCCCTGCCTTCCCGCTGTGGCCCGACAGTCTGTTCCATGCCTCTTGGCCTCTGTATCTAGTGTGTGTGTGTGTGTGTGTGTGTGTGTGTGTGTGTGTGTGTTTAGGATTACTTATCTACTCTTGATTCAACTTTACCCCCCCCCCCCCAGTTACTGGGGATTGGGGGGAGCCTTTGATTCTTCATTGACCTCCAGCCGATCTTGGTTTCTAATTCTGCACCTAAAACTCCAATCCGTCCATTTCCCTCTGAGTTGTAGGGGCACTGCCTGAGTGTCAGACCTTTTGTGTCTGGGTCCAGAGCTGGAGGTCCGGCCACGATGCGGCCCCAAGGTCTCCCCAGAAGGGCGAGGGCCTGGGAGCCTTGCTGGGGGGCAGGGGGGGGTCCTGGGAAGGTCTGCACAGGCAGAAGGTGGACATTTGTGAGGACCGCGGGCTAATATGTCAGATCAAACACCACACTTCCTACTGCTTCCTCCAGAGCAATTGGTTTCTACTCGGAGAGAGAAGTGGATATGACAGCTTTTTACAAGGCAAATATTGAATGTTGGAAACCCAAGGGGGAAAGACTGTTTTAGACATTTAAATCACAAGCGCCGGTCGTCTACCTGGGGATTTATGAACTGCGTGTCTTGTAGGGAAAACAGCCAATCTCCTTGAAGTGTGTGGACAAATAATTTAGTATGTTAGCCCATGTTAAAAGACCTCTGTTTTCTTTCTCTTCTGTAGAAAATTTTCTCTGCTGGTGATACCGACCAAGATGGGAAGCTGGATTTTGAAGAATTTTTGAAGTACCTTAAAGACCACGAGAAAAAAATGAAATTGGCATTTAAGAGCTTGGACAAAAATAGTGATGGTGAGTTTCATTTTCTAGTCATCGTCAGCGATGAGGAAGCACTTATACTTCCAAGAGTCTAGATCAATGTATCTTGCCTTTTTTCCCTTAGGTGATGATAATAACTATTATTTTTAATCCTCACCTGAGGGTATGTTTTTATTGATTTGAGAGAGAGCTAGAGCAACACACACACACACACACAAACACACACACACACACGGGGGGGGGGGAGGGCAGAGAGAGAGAGAGAGAGAGAGAGAGAGAGACATCGATCAGTTGCCTCCCTTATGCACCCCTATTGGGGACCGAACCTGCATCCTAGGTGTGTGAGCTGACCAGGAACTGAGCCCTTTCGGTGTTCGAGATGATGCTCCAACCAACTGAGCCACCTGGCGGGAATTTTATTTTATTAAAAAAAAAAATCTTGATTTTTTACAGAGAGGAAGGGAGAGGGATAAAGAGTTAGAAACATCAATGAGAGAGAAACATCAATCAGCTGCCTCCTGCACACCCCCTACTGGGGATGTGCCCGAAACCAAGATACACGCCCTTGACCAGAATCGAATCTGGGACCCTTGAGTCTGCAGGTCGATGCTCCATCCACTGAGCCACACCGGTCAGGGCACCTGGCTGGGATTTTAATGATTACTAGTGTTAATATTTGTTTCTTAGTAATGTGATTTTTACACAGAATTCATGTTTTTAGTTAAGAAAACTCATTATTTGTCCAGTGAGTTAAGAAACTGTAAGTTGGGGCTGTTTGTAAAATGTTAACTATGGAACAATATGCTGATTTGATTTAAAGCTATTTGGGTTACAAATAATGATGTTTCCTTGTTCTCTGGGGAGGTTTATTTTTCTTTCATATTTAGGCATCTAAATTTTAAAAACTTGTCGATTATGTTACATTTGACAATCTTTTTGACAGAATTCATTTAAAGCAGATACTCTCTGATTTTGAAAATTAGAAAAAGAAAGCAGGTAGACATTTAAATGTGTCTTTGGACTGGAATTATGGTTTCTTTATTTAGACTAATAGCTTGAAGTGAGTCCCATTTGTGTCAAGCAAAAAAGCAGGAGTGAAAAAATGTGTGTACTTGTTTAATGTATTTATGAGTGTTTGAGTTGGGATTGCACTATGTGCTTAAGCAAATCTAACCTTCCCCTAAATTCTTAAGTTTACCTTAATCCAGCCCAGGCTTTCCCTGATAAAATGAGGGAATTGCAATTCGTGATTTCTCAGGTCCTTGCAGTTCTGATGCTGAGTTTATGCTGTTTTTATTTCTTTTAAAGGAAAAATTGAGGCTTCCGAAATTGTCCAGTCTCTCCGGGTATTAGGGATAACTATTTCTGAAAAACAAGCAAACTTGATTCTTCAAAGGTGAGATATCCGGTGGGCCGGGAATTGTTTATTTTTCTTTGATGTTCCCGTTCCTGCCCTGGTTCAGAGCGCTAATGTCCGTGTGGCTAAGACAAGTACTTGCACTTCGCCCTCCCTCCCTGCAGCCATTCCAGATCCTTCTTTCCTTTTCCTTCCTTTTTGCTTGTGTGCACACATATTTCTAAAGTGTAGGGTGGGGAGTGCAACCTCAGGCAGGCCTCTTCCTTTTCTGTAAAAGTTATCATGTTGTTTAAGTGTAGTTGGTATGTGATCATATGTTTGTTTTAGGTGTACATTGGAGTAGGGCGGTATTTTGAGGTCTCACCATGTGACCACCCCACTCATTCGAGCCCTTGTCTGCCAGCAAACCCATCACAGGGGAGTCGACTGTCTCCCGTTCACCCGTCCATCCATCCTCCGCCCCCTCCCTCTGGTGACCATCCCTTTGGTATATTTTTTAGCCAAAACTGGTTTGGCTCAGTGGATAGAGTGTCAGCCTGCAGACTGAGGGGTCCCAGGTTTGATTCCGGTCAAGGGCACATACCTTGGTTGGAGGCACATCCCTAGTAGGGGATGTGCAGGAGACAGCTGATGGATATTTCTCTCTCATCAATGTTTCTGACTTTCTATCCCTCTCCCTTCCTCTCTGTAAAAAATCAATAAAATATATTAAAAAATATATTTTTACTGTTTCCAGAGAGGAAGGGAGATGGAGAGAGAATCATTGATTGGCTGCCTCCTGCACACCCCCTCCTGGGGATGGAGCCCACAGCTTCGGCCTCAGCCCTGACCTGAATCGAACCAGTGACTTCTTGGTGCATGGGATGGCGCTCAGTCCACCAAGCCATCCCCGGCTGGGCTAGAATCTTAAAAAATTTAATGAGAATAGTAAGTTGGAAAAGAAATGGTCCTTCTGCAAAAAAGCCAGCAATGTTAGTTTTACTTGTAAATTCTGTTTTGTTCCTTAGTTAGCTTCTTCTTCTTCTTTTTTTTTCTTTTTCTTTTCCCAGCATTGATAGTGATGGAACGTTGACAGTGGACTGGGATGAATGGAGGGACTACTTCTTACTGAATCCTGTTGCAGACATCGAGGAAATTATCCGTTTCTGGAAACATTCCACTGTGAGTAGGCTGAGTAGGTCAGTTTGTCCGTGTTTGGAGCTGTGAGCCGTTGGCATGGCCACGGCCTGAGAACACTGCAGCGCAGGTGGCCAGCCGGCTCCCGGGGCTCCTTAAGCTGCGGAGCCCCGTTTACTGCATGTACATCACAGGTTCTTCCTGTATCTTTGGAGGTTGTTGGCAACAGTGTCCCTTTACTCACTGTCACAGGAAGAGAGGGTTCCTGCTATTGCATGGCTCCTTCCCCAGACACTCTTATCTGTAAAATCTTTCACACCAGAATCATTTACATAACAAAGTTGTAAGAATATTACCATTAGAGAGCTGTGTTTCTCTCAAGCTACATTGGTAATCCCTAGTAACGTTTAGAATAGATTGGTGCAATACCGCCTGTTCGCTGAATTTTATATAGACTCTATTGCGTGTTTTAATGGACAAGTCAGATTTATAAAAAATATTTAGAGATAGCCTGTACAGGAAATAGGTTTCGGGATATTCATATCCATAGTTTTTATTTACATGCTAGAGGCTCGGTGCATGGGTGGGGTCCCTCGGCCTAGCTGGCGATCAGGGCTGATTGGGGCCGTGGGAGGTTGGCTGGCTGGGGTGGAGGGGCCTCGGGAGGAGGTCTGCCGGCCTGTTTGGGCCTGATGAGGGCTGGCCAGCCAGCGGGAGTAAGGGGGAGCAGGAGGGGGGAGGTTGGCTGTGGGAGTGCATTGACCATCAGGGGGCAGTTCCTGCATTGAGCATCTGCTCCCTGGTGGTTAATATGCACCATAGCACCCCATTGATGGGTCCTTTGGTCATTCAGTAGCTCAGGCTTTTATATATATAGATTTGAAGCATATATCATGGTGCAAAGCATAACATAGATATAATTACGAGTCAAAGGTTGCAGCTTTGGAGAGTTGACCAGCTAATTTCTTTCTTTAGTTAAAAAGGAAACAAAAGACTCCCCTTTCATTCCGATGTAGACACAGGGGAGAAAATTCCCTCTGAATCCATTAAGAAAATAAAGTGTGACTGTTGGTTTTGTAAGTTGGTGAACACTTGCCGATTTTCATTTCTGGTGAACTGACACTCCGCACACTCCACTCGGTGAGAAGAAGCTGTTGACCCTCATCTCTGCTCAGAGAATGCAGCGGAGCTGAACTGTAGAATAACACCTGCTTCCTTAAGACCAAACTGCTGGAAAGCTCTGTGTTTAGCGGAAGGAGCCTGTAACCTCTCCCCGCCCCCCCGTCTCGACAGGGTATTGATATAGGCGACAGTTTGACCATCCCAGACGAATTCACGGAAGACGAAAGGATGTCGGGACAGTGGTGGAGGCAGCTGCTGGCGGGGGGCATCGCCGGCGCCATCTCCCGCACCAGCACTGCGCCCTTGGACCGTCTCAAAGTCATGATGCAGGTGAATTCCGTGCCCTTGTGTCTGTCTGTCCCGAATACCCGCAAACAACGAGAAATGGGGCGCTGTGGGAAAAGTTATAAAACTCTCCATGGCAGTCTTTTATACCTTTAAAAATATCTCTGTATCTTACTGCTGTTAATCCTAAATTCTGTCCCTGTAATGATTTCAGGGTCCTGCCAAACCTCAAATTGTCGATACACGTATGTGATGAGCTCTTAATCTTTGGTGTTCTACGACTATTCAAATGTTTTAACTATTGAGTCATTATTGTAGGAGTCTCCTTAAATTGTTTATATGCTATACATTTCCTTTCTTTTTTGAAAAAATTAGTAATTATTCTTTTTTCCTCCAAATATATTTTTATTGGTTTCAAAGAGGAAGGGAGAGGGGGAGAGAGAGAGAGATATCAATGATGAGAGAGAATCATTGATCAGCTGCCTCCTGCATACTCCCTACTGGGAATTGAACCCACAACTCTGGCATGTGCCCTTGACCGGAATTGAATGAGTCGCTTCAGTCTGCAGGCTGACGCTCTATTCACTGAGCCAAACCAGCTAGGGCTATATGTTATATATTTTTTACGCCTCCTACCTTCTGTTTTCAAACACATCTTCTTGCAGTGTTGGAGAAGAGAGAGGGGTTTGGACTGTTACTATAGAATTAGTAACAACAACACGTCACCAGCATTTTGTAGCGTTTCACTTATATTTTCAGGTCCATGGTTCAAAATCCGGCAAAATGAACATATACGGTGGCTTCCGGCAGATGGTGAAAGAAGGAGGGATCAGTTCCCTTTGGAGAGGAAACGGCACAAATGTTCTGAAAATTGCCCCGGAGACGGCTATCAAGTTCTCAGCCTACGAACAGGTGATTGTCACCACTGTCTTGTCAGTGACGGTATAATTCTAGGCATTGCATACAAAACTGTTTTTCTAGGTTGTTAATGTTTGTTTGCCACTTCCACTTATTTAAGTTTTATTTGTACTGGTGGAAAATAAACCCACCTTCAAAACAGAAGAACTATGTATGGGGTCACTATTCCAAAAATAGCGAACACTATTAACCCTGCATTTTCTGGGCATCGGAGAAAGAAGGTTGTTATTCTCTTTGAGCAAAGGAGCAGCTGGTTCCTCTCTGGGCAACATCTGGGCAACATCTGTGTTCTGCGGGAATCTAACTTGAAAATTGCGTTAGCATTTAAGCCTTGCTTCCCTGCTATGTATTGTTAATGCAGTGTTTGCATTTTGAAAAGCATGATCACATGGTCAATTAATTGCCTTCTAGAAGCTGATTTGTGTTTGGTATTATTCAGCTGGGGCTGCTGTAAGGACATCCCATATAGTGTGTGGGCCAAACAATAGACATTTATTTCTCACAGTTCTGAAGCTGGGAGTCCAAGGGCAAGGCGCTGACCAATTTGGATTCCGGTGAAGGTGCTCTTCCTGGCTGGCAGAGGACGATTCTCTTGCCATGTGCTCACATGGCCTTTCCTCACTGCATGCATGTGTGTGTGTGTGTGTGTGTGTGTGTGAGAGAGAGAGAGAGAGAGAGAGAGGGAGGGAGGGAGAGAGAGAGGAAGGAGGAGGAGGAGAAGGAAGAGGAAGATGAGGAGGAGGAGGTGGAGGAGGAGGAGGAGGAGGACAGAAAACTCTCTGGTGTCTCTTCTTATAAGGACACTAATCTTGCCATGAGGGCCCCACCCTCATGACCTTGTCTGACTCTGATGACCTTCCAAAGGTCCCATTTCCGAATACCGTCCCATTGGGGGTTACAGCTCCCACCCTGCATTTGCGGGCAGGGACACACAATTCTGCCTGCAGCAGGTACTAATGTGCACTTACACTTGACTCACACAGTACAAGAAGATGCTTACCTGGGAAGGACAGAACTTAGGGACCTTTGAGAGATTTATTTCCGGTTCCATGGCTGGAGTAACCGCACAGACGTTCATTTATCCTATGGAGGTACGTGCCATTGTGAAGTCCGACAGCGTTAACGGTTTTCGTATTCACGATCCCTGGCTGTGTAGCAAGTACTCCCCAGACTTAACAGTTTCAAACAGCAAGCACGCCTCACTGCCCAGCTCCTGTGGCCCAGGGCTCCTTCAGGGCTGCAGCCGGGGCGTTGGGGATGGACCTGCGTCCGGACTCTCCTGTTTGTGGGCAGGCCTTCCTGGCTGCTGGCTGGAGACACGGGTCCCCTGTCCCCTTGGCCTCTGCACAGGCTGCTTTCGGACCCGCACGGCGTGGCGGCTGGTTTCCCCACATTGGTGCTCTCAGCGCTGGCAGAGCCCCCAAGATCACTCTGTAAACTGTTGGTCACACAGACGCCCCTGGGGGAGTGTGGGAGTGTGGGAGGGGACCACCAGGGTGTGTCAGGAAGCAGGCCTAGGGGGGCTGCCTGGGAGGCTCGCTGTCACGGTGCTGATAAGAATGAGAACACCCCCAAAGCTGGCTTGGCTCCGCGGATAGAGCGTCGGCCTGCGGACTGAAGGGTCCCTGGTTCGATTCCGGTCAAGGGCACGTACCTTGGTTGCGGGCACATCCCCAGTAGGGGGCGTGCAGGAGGCAGCTGATGGACGTTTCTCTCTCATCGATGTTTCTAACTATCATCTCTCTCCCTTCCTCTCTGTGAAAAATCAATAAAACATATTAAAAAAAGAAAAAGAATGCGAACACTTCCTCTCCAGAGAGTTTCCTGGCGGTAGAAGTCACATGAACAACTGTATTTTGTTTATTCCTTTGCAACCAGGTTCTGAAAACCAGGCTGGCCGTGGGCAGGACCGGGCAGTACACCGGCCTGTTCGATTGTGCCAAGAAGATTCTGGAGCACGAGGGCGCGGGGGCTTTCTTCAAAGGCTACGTTCCCAACTTACTAGGCATCATACCTTACGCAGGTATAGACCTTGCTGTGTATGAGGTGAGTTGGCAGCAATCTCTTTTGAATCTGAAAGTGTAGTTATATAGTTCTTATTGTTTGAATTTGACTCGATATGGAGACGTACACGTATGCCAGGGAAAGTTTGTGACCCGAAAGTAGATTCGAGGGTGTTAATTTACACATATGTGTGTGTGTGTGTATATATGTGTATATATATATATATATATATATATATATATATATATAGAGAGAGAGAGAGAGAGAGAGAGAGAGAGAGAGAGAGAGAGAGAGAAAGGGAGATGGAGGGAGAGAAACATCAATGATGAGAGAGAATCATTGATCAGCTGCCTCCTGCACGCCCCCTACTGGGGACCAACTCCACAACCCGGGCCTGTGCCCCGACCGGGAATTGAATCGTGACCTTCGGGTCCACAGGTTGATCCTCAACCACTGAACCACCCTGGCCTGGCATCATTTTCCTCATTTACCAAATCAGCAGGAGAACTCTCCCCCAGAGCTTGGCAGAAGGATTGCACGTGTCATTCACAAACTGAGATGTAGTCGGCGCTATTACATTATTTTTATCAGCTCTCACTGCAGGACGTGTTCTCTAGGTCCTGCAGTTGGTGTGCTCTTGACCTTCACCATTATCCAGCAGGCCTCCTGGGCCCGGGTCTGAATCCTCAGCGGCTCCCCGGCCTGTGTAGAGCTGCCCCTGTGAGAGTGGGTGGCCCGGCTCCCAGGACGAGAGTAGCTGTGAGAATGTTCACGTTGAGGAAAGGCGGCCATGAATGAGTGGGTCGCCATCTCTCCTCTTTTCTCCGTGTCCCTTGCAGCTCTTGAAGTCCCACTGGCTGGATCACTTCGCCAAGGACACGGTGAACCCCGGGGTGGCAGTGCTGCTGGGGTGCGGCGCCTTGTCCAGCACCTGCGGCCAGCTGGCCAGCTACCCGCTGGCCTTGGTGAGAACGCGCATGCAGGCCCAAGGTGGGTTTTCAACGGAGATGGTAGATCTGCACCTTCCGTTCTGTGTGGCCCCCCTCAGGAGCCTGCGCACAAAGGCTTTTCCTAAGCACTGCCCTCTTCATGAAATTTTCATACCCAGACACACTGCACATGTGCTGTATGTATATCGGTGCTTTATGCATAAACAAGAAGGGTTTTTTTTTTTTTTTTTTACTTGTGTTGAGAACACATGTTTTAAGAACGTATAAACTTTGCCCTAGCTGGTTTGGCTCAGTGGATAAAGCATTAGCCTGTGGATCGAAGGGTCCTGGGTTCAATTCCAGTCAAGGGCACCTGCCTTGATTGCAGGCTCCTACCTGGCTGGGCGCTGGCCAGGGCGTGTAGAGGAGGCAACTAATCGATGTGTCTTTCTCACATCGATGTTTCTCTGTCTTTCCTTCTCTCTTCCCTTCTCTGTAAAAATCAATATAAAAATGTCCTCAGATGAGGATTTTAAAAAATAGACTGTGTAAGCGTTAGTATCTAGAGCAGTGGTTCTCAGCCTTCTGCCTCGGCCCTTTAATACAGCCCCTCACGTGGTGGTGACCCCCAACTATAACATAACATCATTTCGTTGCTACTCCATCACTGTCGTGTTGCTCCTGTGAATGAATCGTCATGTAAAGATCTGTGTTTTCCGGTGGTCGTGGGCGACCCTGCTGGCGGTTCTCAGCCGCTGCTGTAGAGCCTGAGACCGTCAGAAAACACAGATCTTCACGTGACGATTCATTCACAGGAGCAACACGACAGTGATGAGGTAGAAACGAAATAATGTTATGGTTGGGGGTCACCGCCACGTGAGGAGTCAGGAAGGTCGAGAGCCGCTGGCCTAGATGGACTTGGGCTCGGACCCTCGCACACGGCCTGTCGGGGGCTCCTTTCCTCATCTGCAGCTGGGACCGAGCCGGCCGTGTTGTCGGAATTAGCCTCTGTGGTACACACCGGGCCTTTGTCAGCTTCCTGGTCAGCGGTGGCTGCAATTGCTGATGACTGTGGCCACCACAGCACGTGACCTGTGACCCTCCCCGCTGTGCCCTCCTGGCTTTTCTGTCACCTCGTGGGTAATCCTCTTTTCTGTTTAAAAACAGTTATTTTAATTTATTTTATTTGATTTCAGGGAGAGAGAGAGAGAGAGGGAGAGAGAGAGAGAGAGAGAGAGAGGAGAGAAGCATCAGTGAGGACAGAGAATCATTGATCAGCTGCCTCCTGCACGCCCACTACTGCGGATCGAGCCTGCAACCTGGGCATGTGCCCTGACCTGGAATTGAACCGTGACCTCCTGGTTGATAGGCCGACACTCAATTTTCTTAGGATTCGCTGGCTTTTATTGCTCTATTAATAAGGTATGCTTCCTGGGCCTTTGTTTTCTCTTTTGCTCTTCCCCTGGCCAATCTCACCCTCTGTCATTTCCACCTCTCTGCCCAGTCTGGCCTCCGCTCCCCCTTCACACAGAGGGCACTTTCTTGCACTCCCTGGAATAAAATTGACCCTTTCTTCTGCATCATTCTGAGGCATAAGGATGCGTACTCACGACAACAAAGCAGGCCTTCGTGTTGACTTGGCCTCGTTTCCTTCTTTATTTTGCAGCCATGACAGAAGGAAGCTCACAGCTGAACATGCTCGGCCTCTTTCGAGGAATCGTTTCCAAAGAAGGGGTGCCGGGACTTTACAGAGGCATCACCCCAAACTTCATGAAGGTGCTCCCGGCCGTAGGCATCAGCTATGTGGTTTATGAAAATATGAAACAAACTTTAGGAGTCATCCAGAAATGACATGTTGAACTTTTTTTTTTTTTTTGCTTTTGCACGATGACAATGAAATTCTTAATAATCTCTAGAGGGACTTTTTCTTCTAGAATTGCAAGTTGATGGCAAAAGAAGTATTTTTTTCACGAAAAGGGAAGAGCTTATCAATGATCATTTAAACACGTGGGCTCAATTTTCTATATACAGAAATGTTTTTTTAAAAAAATCATAGTTTTGGTAAGCTCATTAAAAAAGCCAGAAAATTGAATTTTCTCTCTTCTTCTTAGTCCTTTCTACAAATCTCTGCCCCGAGTCCTCAGTCTGAAACATGAACCTGCTCGAACTAAATCTGTTTTGTGTGGTGGAAGCATAAATCATCCTTCTTTGTTTCTGGATGGTTCAAGTTTATGCCAGCTTCTTTCTACTTGTCTTTTTCTTAAACGCCAAGATGATCAGAAAACCTCAGCGCCTAAACTGTTTTATGTATTTTGAATGTCTCTGTAGACTTCTTAACGTTTCCTTGGAGACCTGTTTAATAGACAGTCATTGCATCAAAGACATACCTTGCAGCAGCCAAATAATATAGGGTTCTAGCCTTACCTTCCTCTAAGCTGACTAAGTGGCTGGATTTCAAGGCATGGGAATAGCCTCGTCTGTTGATACCATTTTTGTTAAGGAGGAGTGAAGAAATAACACTTATTCTGCGGGCCTCTCTTTCCCTTGCCCTGTAATTTGGTTCCTGGGAGGACACCTGTCAGCATATTCCTGTTATTTCATCAACACAAGGCAGCTTATTTGAAGGGTTCTCTTTATAGTCCGTCTTGGCTTTGAAAAGCAGTAGGAAACAGAACATTTTCATGGAGACCAGCTTTTGAAGAGCATCTCTCTCTTTTTCGTCCTTTATTTCCCACTTGAGTCCTATTTAACCAGGAAGGTTTCTGAGGACCATTCTTGGTCATCTGACATGTCTTCATTACACGGAGCGGGTTGATCCTAGGTGAGTGACATTCCCTGTCCTCCCTGTCTGATGAATTTCTTTGAACCCGCAATTCTCCACTTGGGCAGCACAAACCTGAGAGAGTAGTACATATCAGTAGTAGCAAATATCTTCTATATTAGGTACTTATATTTAAACCAAAGGCCCAATTTATGAAATACACATTCATAATCTCTCTTGCCCAAGGTTTTAGAACATGTTATGATATAGAAAATATCTAATATTGATAGCATGTTTTTATTTTATTAGAGCTATTTTTTTTTTTTTGCAGTCAGCTCTTTTCTGATTTATGTGATTAGGACTTAGAATAACATTTACTGGTTGAAGTTATTCTTACCATTTTTTAAAATTTAGTTTCTAAACTTGTTCGCCTTCTAGTAATTGCTGTTAATAAATTGTCAACATTTTAGTGAAAATCTAGTGACATAATGGCATTTTCTTTAAATCTACCTCTTGTATTTTATGAACCAAAGAGAAATCTTGGACTTGTCTTTGTGAAACATATTCCAAAATATAGTTTTCATTATATGAGTTATGGCTGATACATGTCTCAGTATTTTTACATGACATAATAAGCATGGGACTCTATCTTTTGGGTGGTTTGTACTTCGGAGTAATACATGATGATAATATGAAGGTACATGATTAGCTCTTTTTTTTACTCATAAAAAATTATGGAACGGACAACTGACATTTCAAGCTACTGAAAAATTATCATTGTTCATTATGAATTTAAATTGTGTGCTATTTAACATTTGTAAGGAGTGACTGTGATTTATCTGTGCGTCTTGTATCTTTTGAAACAATGAACTTGTATCTTTTGAAAAGAGCCCGGAGTTGAAGATAGATTATTTCTGGCATTGGTGAAGATTTACTTCCCATTCACATTAAAAAATATATGTATTTGTCTTAAAAATGACTTGTTTCCTTATTTAAAAAAACGAACACCTGAAGCAAAAACAATGGCTGTGTCTTTTCTGGCACGTGTGGCTCAGGGAAGTGTCGTCCTATACACCAAAGCCGTGGTCGGCAAACTGTGGCTCAGGAGCCACATGCGGCTCTTTACCCCTTGAGCGTGGCTCTTCCACAAAACACTACCACCTGGGCGAGTCTATGTTGAAGACGTGGCGTTAGAAGAAGTTGAAGTTTAAAAAATGTGGCTCTCCAAAGAAATTTCAATCGTTGTCCTGCTGATATTTGGCTCTGTGGACTCATGAGTTTGCCGACCACTGCACCAAAGGGTTGCCGGTTGGATTCCAGGTCAGGGTTCGATTCCCGGTTGTGGGCTTGATCCGGGTGGGGAGCATGCAGGAGGCAGCCGATCTGATGTCTCACCCCACATTGATGTTCCTCTTTCTCCCTCGACCCTAAAAAAGAAATCAATAAAAAAATCTTTAAAAAAAAGAAGGCTGGGTCATACAGCCTCTATCACTGGCAGTGGTTCGGCAAATACTTTTCATGTGTCTTTACGCAGCCTCAACAAACAGCCTTTCCTGCACAGTCACAGTAGCTTTGTCTCCAGCACACATTTTGATGGACATTATGTTTCCCTTGATGTCCAAGTTCCACATTCACGTAGGGTTCCACCCCTGTGGGTGCACAGTGCCACTCTCCGTGGCATACCAGTTTGTTCTTCCACCGCCACATCAGGCCACACGCATAAACGTGCGGCCTGCGCTGTGCCCCATGCGGCTCAGCGGTTGAGAGTCTGCCTATGCAGCAGGAGGCCATGGCTGAATTCCCACTCAGGGCACGCGCTCAGGTTGTGGGCTCCACCCCTAGTAGGGAGCATGCAGGAGGCAGCCGATCCACGGTTCTCTCATCCTTGATGATTCTCTCCCTCTCCCTTCCTCTCCTGGTTTCCCTCTCCCTGAACAGGAATTTCGCTCTGTTCCCACGGAGTTTCTGGTTTGGAGAGAGCACCAGAGGGGACCGGCATCTGCAGAGGGGAGCAGCCAACAACAGGATCTGCGGAGGGAAGCCGCACTTTCCGTGGCACTCCTTCGTGAGGAGGGATTTGTGGGGGGCAGCTGCAGCGTTTCCCCTTCCGGGAAGGCGCCCGCCGTGTCTGGGTTCGGACACGTGCCGGGTGTTCTGGGCGCACGCCGCGTCCGCAACGCGAGCCCGGCCCAGGCCGCCTTCGCAGGAGCTGAGTGATGCCCACGAGGCCGGGCCCCAAACCCGCGGGAGGGCCGTTGCCCTTATCCGCAGCTTTACGGCCCGCCATCCCGTTACCCGCGGTCAGCGGGGTAGGAAAACAGTCAACGGGAAAGTTCCAGAAATAAGCCGTAAATTTTAAATCCACTTGGTGCGGAGGAGTGTGATGCAATCGCGTGCTTTCTCCGCCGACCTGAACCGGCCCTTGGGCAGCATCTCCCCGTGCGTGCGTGCCCCGTCAGCCTCCTGCTCCCGCGTCAGCTTCCTGCTCCCACGATAGTTGCGTGCCCACGTTAGTTGCGTGCCCACGTTAGTTGCGTGCCCCCGTTAGTTGCGTGTTCCCGTTATTGGCATTCCCCCGTTAGTTGCGTGCCCCCGTTAGTTGCGTGTTCCCGTTATTGGCATTCCCCCGTTAGTTGCGTGCCCACGTTAGTTGCGTGTTCCCGTTATTGGCATTCCCCCGTTAGTTGCGTGCCCCCGTTAGTTGCGTGCCCACGTTAGTTGCGTGTTCCCGTTATTGGCATTCCCCCGTTAGTTGCGTGCCCCCGTTAGTTGCGTGTTCCCGTTATTGGCATTCCCCCGTTAGTTGCGTGCCCCCGTTAGTTGCGTGCCCACGTTAGTTGCGTGCCCACGTTAGTTGCGTGTTCCCGTTATTGGCATTCCCCCGTTAGTTGCGTGCCCCCGTTAGTGGCGTGCCCACGTTAGTTGCGTGCCCCCGTTAGTTGCGTGCCCACGTTAGTTGCGTGCCCACGTTAGTTGCGTGTTCCCGTTATTGGCATTCCCCCGTTAGTTGCGTGTTCCCGTTATTGGCATTCCCCCGTTAGTTGCGTGCCCCCGTTAGTTGCGTGCCCCCGTTAGTGGCGTGCCCACGTTAGTTGCGTGCCCCCGTTAGTTGCGTGCCCCCGTTAGTTGCGTGTTCCCGTTATTGGCATTCCCCCGTTAGTTGCGTGCCCCCGTTAGTTGCGTGCCCACGTTAGTTGCGTGCCCACGTTAGTTGCGTGTTCCCGTTATTGGCATTCCCCCGTTAGTTGCGTGCCCCCGTTAGTTGCGTGCCCCCGTTAGTTGCGTGCCCACGTTAGTTGCGTGTTCCCGTTATTGGCATTCCCCCGTTAGTTGCGTGCCCCCGTTAGTTGCGTGCCCCCGTTAGTGGCGTGCCCACGTTAGTTGCGTGCCCCCGTTAGTTGCGTGCCCCCGTTAGTGGCGTGCCCACGTTAGTTGCGTGCCCCCGTTAGTGGCGTGCCCCCGTTAGTTGCGTGCCCACGTTAGTTGCGTGCCCCCGTTAGTTGCGTGCCCCCGTTAGTGGCGTGCCCACGTTAGTTGCGTGCCCACGTTAGTTGCGTGTTCACGTTAGTTGCGTGCCCCCGTTAGTGGCGTGTCCCCGTTAGTTGCGTGCCCCCGTTAGTTGCGTGCCCACGTTAGTTGCGTGCCCCCGTTAGTTGCGTGTTCCCGTTAGTGGCGTGTTCACGTTAGTTGCGTGTTCCCGTTAGTTGCGTGTTCCCGTTAGTTGCGTGTTCACGTTAGTTGCGTGTTCCCGTTAGTTGCGTGTTCACGTTAGTGGCGTGCCCCCGTTAGTTGCGTGCCCCCGTTAGTGGCGTGCCCCCGTTAGTTGCGTGCCCCCGTTAGTGGCGTGCCCCCGTTAGTTGCGTGCCCCCGTTAGTTGCGTGCCCACGTTAGTTGCGTGCCCCCGTTAGTTGCGTGCCCCCGTTAGTGGCGTGCCCACGTTAGTTGCGTGCCCACGTTAGTTGCGTGTTCACGTTAGTTGCGTGCCCCCGTTAGTGGCGTGTCCCCGTTAGTTGCGTGCCCCCGTTAGTGGCGTGCCCCCGTTAGTGGTGTGCCCACGTTAGTTGCGTGCCCCCGTTAGTTGCGTGTTCCCGTTAGTGGCGTGTTCACGTTAGTTGCGTGTTCACGTTAGTTGCGTGTTCCCGTTAGTTGCGTGTTCACGTTAGTGGCGTGCCCCCGTTAGTTGCGTGCCCCCGTTAGTTGCGTGCCCCCGTTAGTGGCGTGCCCCCGTTAGTGGCGTGCCCCCGTTAGTTGCGTGCCCCCGTTAGTGGCGTGCCCACGTTAGTTGCGTGCCCCCGTTACTTGCGTGTCCCCGTTAGTTGCGTGCCCCCGTTAGTGGCGTGCCCCCGTTACTTGCGTGCCCCCGTTAGTGGCGTGCCCCCGTTACTTGCGTGCCCCCGTTACTTGCGTGCCCCCGTTAGTGGCGTGCCCACGTTAGTGGCGTGCCCCCGTTACTTGCGTGCCCCCGTTAGTGGCGTGCCCCCGTTAGTGGCGTGCCCCCGTTAGTGGCGTGCCCCCGTTATTGGCGTTCCCCCGTTACTTGCGTGCCCCGTTAGTTGCGTGCCCCCGTTACTTGCGTGCCCCCGTTACTTGCGTGCCCCCGTTAGTGGCGTGCCCACGTTAGTGGCGTGCCCCCGTTACTTGCGTGCCCCCGTTAGTGGCGTGTCCCCGTTAGTTGCGTGCCCCCGTTAGTGGCGTGCCCCCGTTATTGGCGTTCCCCCGTTACTTGCGTGCCCCCGTTAGTGGCGTGCCCCCGTTACTTGCGTGCCCCCGTTACTTGCGTGCCCCCGTTAGTGGCGTGCCCCCGTTATTGGCGTTCCCCCGTTACTTGCGTGCCCCCGTTAGTGGCGTGCCCCCGTTACTTGCGTGCCCCCGTTACTTGCGTGCCCCCGTTAGTGGCGTGCCCCCGTTACTTGCGTGCCCCCGTTACTTGCGTGCCCCCGTTAGTGGCGTGCCCACGTTAGTGGCGTGCCCCCGTTACTTGCGTGCCCCCGTTAGTGGCGTGCCCCCGTTACTTGCGTGCCCCCGTTAGTGGCGTGCCCCCGTTATTGGCGTTCCCCCGTTACTTGCGTGCCCCGTTAGTGGCGTGCCCCCGTTAGTTGCGTGCCCACGTTAGTTGCGTGTTCCCGTTAGTTGCGTGTTCACATTAGTGGCGTGCCCCTGGTAGTGGGTGCCCCCCGGTAGTGGGTGCCCCCGGTAGTGGGTGCCCCCGTTAGCTCCCCGCGGTCAAAGGGAAGGGAAATGTAAACTGGGAAAGTTCCAGAAATCAGCCATAAGCTTCAAGTCCACTGGGTGCGGAGGAGGGAGCGCTTTCTCGCGGGACCCAGAGCGGCCCCCATCCCCTCGTTAGCCGCGCGGCCGGGCGTGGGAGGACGGACGCCGGGCAGCGCCGGGCCTGTTCTCACCGAAGAGTGTCCCCAGCCGCGCGGGGCGGAGCTGCCGGCGCGTCCTTCGGGGACGGTCAGCGTTCCGACCTCGCGAGGCCCCGGCCCCGGCCCCGGCCCCGGCTCGGGCCGTCGGAAGGTGAGTGCGTCCAGGCCGCTCTCGGAGGGGACGCCGGTCCCGGAGCGTCTTACACGCGGTCGGACCGTTGGCCCAGGCCCCCCTGGTCCGGGTGTCGGCAAGAGGAGGCCCTTCTCCCCGCGCCGTTACCCGTTGTCCGCGGGGCGGCCTCGCGCTGCCCGGGTGGAGCTGCCGTGGCCGCGGGGGCGGGAGGAGCGAAGCGCCGCGGGGGCGGGATGCGGCCCCCCGGGGTCCTGGTCCCTCTGCGCGGGGACGAGCGGCCGCGGCCTCCGCCTGCCGCCAGGGGGCAGCCCTCCCCCGCGCTGCGGCTGCGGCTGCGGGCCCGGGCGGGACACCGGCCTCCGCCTGGAAAATCCCCGGCGCACAACCCGCTGCGGCCCGGGTTCCAGGCGCTGCCATCCAGGGGAGAGGGTGACAGGCACACAAGGGCCTTTTATGTGTCGCCCCGAAGAGAAAGGCTTGTTTATATTTATTTTTTTTGGGGGGGGACAACCAGAATGTTTCAGAAATAGAAACATCCCGTTATTTTACAGTCAAATTAGAACGATGGGGAACAAACATCACTGCCCGCACACACAGCTGCCCTTGAGGCTTCAGATGCGAACAGGGGCCCACAGAGGACATTTGGGGGGGCTGTTTGCAGAGGGTAAGCTAACGTTTTTCATGCGCTTACCCTGTTCTGAGCTGTGTCCCCGGACTCCGAGCTTGAAGCCTGAGGGCGGGGAAACAAGTATAAAAATAAAGCCCAAGGCAGATGCCCCACAAAGCTTGCTTGTGCCTCTCTCTTTCAGGAAAGAGTTCCAGAAGGTGTTTTCACGGCCACGTCTGTTTTTTAAAAACACACAGTGTAGGCTTCAGAAGAAGCCAGCTGCCTGCTTTCTGGATTAGCCAGCCTCAGAGGAAGGGTTAATTGGGGGGGGGGGGGGGGGGAAGTCGGGCAACTCAGTCTGTGTTTTTGAATTAAGCTGGAGCACCCTCTCGTTCCAGCGAATGAGGTTTTCTTTTTCTTTTTCTTTCATTGCTAAGTTTTTATTTCGCGGCTCTGCTGCTGCTTGAGGACAAATACCTGATCGGTGTGCGAGTGTGACGCCCTAGGGAGTTACTTGAGAAATGAGACGGGGGTGGGGGTGGGGGGGACACGGGCCCCCTCCCCTCCTGCCTCGCACCCTTGCTCCCGGGGTGCCAGTCGATCCCCATTGCCTGTTCACTTGGTAAAGGACTGCACAGCGGCCTCCTGCGCCGCACAGCCCCGTGCCTCCGGGAGAAAACAAAAGAGAATCCGGACGGTGAGACTGGCCTTTAAACGCGGCTGAACTGCCCACCCGGCTCCTAACGGAGACCAGCTGTCCCCCCCGCCCCCCATCACAGGGAGCGTCTGTGCCCCATGTCGGGCCAGTGTTCGCCAGCGTTGGCTTAAAACCAGCGATAGTGGCCATTTAGGACACATGGGGGCAATTCTCGTTAGAAAAGCGAGAAAGGGAAGACCAGGAAAGGGAAGGTCGCGGCGACGAGGCGTCTCTCTGCGTTTCCAGCGTTATTTGAACGGAGGACCGTTCTTCGTGTGTGACCGAGGCTCACGCCGACTCAAGACAGACACAGGATGAGCTTGTCCTGCATCGAGTCGGGAGGACGTGTGATGCCACATGGTGGGGGGGGGGGGGAGGCGGGCGGCTGGGTGTGGACGTGGCAGTTGGAGATGCCTGTGCGGTGAGAAGGCAGATCTGGGGTTCGGGGGAGAGGTCCAGGCGAGACAGGGGCCCTTGGGAGCCATCAGCTTGGAGATGGGGCCGAAAGCCTGGCCCGATGCCAGCTAAGGAGCGAGTGGAGGCGATGAGATGGGGGCGCGCCCTGTAGTGAGCAGCAGCAGAAGCTGGCACCCCGCTCGTAAGAGGTCGGGGACAGCCTGGGACATAACGTGGTTTCTGTTCTCCGGGCTCCGGTCCCGGGGAGGGACTGACACACGAGCGAGTTCACGGGAAGAGCTAAGCGCTGGGACCAGTGCTAGTGAAGTGGGGACGGGGGGGGGGGGGGGGGGAGGCCAGGTGTCGGGGGGAGGGGACATCTGTGTTCATTGACGGGGGGGACGGGGGGGGGGAAGCCAGGTGTCGTGGGGAGGGGACATCTGTGCTCAGTGACAGTGGGGAATGGGACGGGGGGGGAAGCCAGGTGTCGGGGGGAGGGGACATCTGTGTTCATTGACGGTGGGGACGGTGGGGGGGGAGGCCAGGTGTCGTGGGGAGGGGACATCTGTGCTCAGTGACAGTGGGGAATGGGACGGGGGGGGAAGCCAGGTGTCGGGGGGAGGGGACATCTGTGTTCATTGACGGTGGGGACGGTGGGGGGGGAGGCCAGGTGTCGTGGGGAGGGGACATCTGTGCTCAGTGACAGTGGGGACGGGGGGGGAGGGGGAGGGGGAGGCCAGGTGTCGGGGGGAGGGGACATCTGTGCTCAGTGAAGTGGGGACGGTGGGGGGGGAGGCCAGGTGTCGTGGGGAGGGGACATCTGTGTTCATTGACGGTGGGGACGGTGGGGGGGGAGGCCAGGTGTCGTGGGGAGGGGACATCTGTGCTCAGTGACAGTGGGGAATGGGACGGGGGGGAAAGCCAGGTGTCGTGGGGAGGGGACATCTGTGTTCATTGACGGTGGGGACGGTGGGGGGGGGAGGCCAGGTGTCGTGGGGAGGGGACATCTGTGCTCAGTGACAGTGGGGAATGGGACGGGGGGGAAAGCCAGGTGTCGTGGGGAGGGGACATCTGTGTTCATTGACGGTGGGGACGGTGGGGGGGGAGGCCAGGTGTCGTGGGGAGGGGACATCTGTGCTCAGTGACGGTGGGGAATGGGACGGGGGGGGGGTAGACCAGGTGTCGTGGGGAGGGGACATCTGTGCTCAGTCTTGGCAGGACCAGGAAGATGAATGAGGGTGTTCGGGGGAGACCTGCCAATCTTTCCGGGAGGCGGGCGAATGTTGGAGGCGGCACAGCCTCAAGGTGCCCACAGCTGGTCTTTCCTGCCGTGGCCCCGGGTCCATGTGGGCTCGGTAAATCCGGTCGGAGGGAGCGAGGCGGGGAGGAGACGGGGTCTGAGTTGGGGCGGGGGACGCGGGGTGTTGTACGAGCCTGTCTGGGCGTGATTAGGCCTCGCCCCTGCCCCTGCCCCTGCCCCTGGCCCTCTGCCTGGCTGAGGCTGAGTCACCACCTGCCCTCAGGCCGGGGGAGGAAGGAAGCCCCACAGCGCTGGCATCACCAACCCCGAGGGCGTGAGGGTTTCAAAAGGGAAGGAATGGCAACCCGTCCAGGGCCTCCAGCCAGGACAGCGCTCTCGGGTGTCCCCCGGTCTGAGACCTGAGCGAGGGGCGTGAGCCAGGTCCCTGGAGTGGCAGCGGGGGTATGGGGGGGCTCCGGACCCCCGCAGGGCCGAGGGGCGGAGGGGGAGAAGTAGGAGGCAGGTGTTTCTTCCGGAAGTTGAGCTGCGCAGGGCAGAGGGGGGCAGGGGGAGCCTGGGTGCTTTCGTTTTTAAGGGTGGTGGGTTTGTTATATTAAAAACAGTCAGCACAGGGGAGAAGGTAACGCCAGGAGGCAGGGGTAGAATGAAGGAGGTGGGTGTGATTAGGGATAATTAAAATGTAGGTCTGGTTTGAGTAAGGGAGGGAAGGGGGCGGGAGGGGGAGAGAGAGAGAGAGACATCGATTGGTTGCCTTCTACTCTCCCTGATCTGGGCCAGAATTGAACTTTCAACTTAGGGATGTGCCCTTGACTGGGAGTCAAACCCGAAACCCTTTGGTGCAGAGACTGACACTCTAACCACTGAGCGACACTGGCTGGGGCTGTAGGTCTGTTTCATTTTTGTTTTTCCTTTTTTAAATATATTCTATTGGTTTTTTACAGAGAGGCAGGAAGAGAGATAGAGAGTTGGAAACATCGATGAGAGAGAAACATCCATCAGCTGCCTCCTGCACACCCCCCCACTGGGGATGTGCCCGCAACCAAGGTACCTGCCCCTGACCGGAACCGAACCCGGGACCCCTGAGTCCGCAGGCCGACGCGCTGTCCACCGAGCCACACTGTCCAGGGCTGTAGGTCTGTTCTTTAGTTTCAAACGTGAGCCCTGAATGTAAACGAATGAGAAGGTGTTGGTGAGGAGGGTTTCGCCTCTTTCAGCCGAGAACCCATGACTCCCCGCGCCCCGGTGTGGTGACAGGACACAGCCAGCCAGGCTGGCCCCACGTCCAGTCCGCTGCAAGGATTACTTCGGCCTTTCATTGTACGCGACCGTTCTGAGCAGGCGAGGCAGGAGGTGAGAAAGAACTTTGGAGACTTAAGAAGTAAAACAGCTAAGTTTTCATTTCTAAAAAACCATGCTCATATTCTTTATTACTGTTTTTTGAAATCCTCACCCGAGGACCTTTACCCATTGATTCTTAGGGAGGGTGGCAGAGAGAGGGAAAGAGAGAGAAACGGCGATAGGAGAGAGACACAGGATCGGCTGCCTCCTGCTCAGGCCGACCGGCCCCAGGAGGAGCCTGCAACCCAAGTCCCTGCCTTGGCGGAAATCGAACCCGGGACCCTCCAGTCCGTAGGCCAACACCCTATCCGCTGAGTTAACTGGCTGGGGCCATGCTGATACTCTTGCCTTAGAGACCTCACAGGTCCACTCCTTTTCTTGTTTTGATTACCCCAGAGTGTGAATTCTCAGCAGGAGGGGGAACACGATTAAGTTAGCTCCTTATCAGAGGGCTTTATTGCAGGTACAGACCTCTCCGGGAGAATAAAGCAGTCGTTTCCCTGCAGGCGGACGGACGGACGGACGGACGGGATGACGGTTTGCACAATCATTTCCTCGTGACAATTGACAACTGCCGCGATTAGCTCGCAGATGCCGAGGACTGAAATGCAGGCGGCGCCCCTCTGTTGTCTCTGCCGCCCTGGTGGCCGGGGAGGTTTGAATGAAAACGGAGCCCTGGCCGGTGCTCAATGGATAGTGCATGGGCCACAGGCTCAGTCCCCAGCCCGGTTGGGGTGTGTGCGGGGGGCAGCCGATCCACATGTCCCTCTCGCATCGATGTTTCTCTCTGTCTCTCCCCTCCCTTCCCCTCTCTCTAGAAATGAGGGCAGGATTGCAGATGAATAAAGGGAAATGGAGACGCTTGAGAAAGACGCTGTGTCCACGTGGGGACGGGCCAGGTGCTCGGCCACTGGCCGGGGAGCGGCTGTCATTCCTCCGTGTTCCTTGGCAAGTAGAGGCCACCAGTTGCCTGTCCCCGCCCTCTAACTTAGTCTCTCTCCTGTGGGGTCAGCCAAGCCCCTCCCTCCTCCTCCCTCCTCCCCATCCTCCGCCTACCAGCCCCGGCATGGGCTGGCTTAGTCAGGCACAGCCATCCTTGTCCCCCCTCCCCCCCTCCCTCCACGTATCATCGATTACTTTGGTCTTTCTTTTTTTAAATATATTGTCATTGATTTCAGAGGGGAAGGAGAGGGAGAGAGAGAGAGAGAGAGAGAGAGAGAGAGAGAGAGAATCACTGACTGGCGGCCTCCTGCACGCCCCACTGGGGGTGAGCCCACAAGCGGGCTGTGCCCTGACCTGGAATCGAACCCGGACCTCCTGGTTCATAGGCCGATGCTCAGCCCTGAGCCCCGCCGCCCGGGCTCACTTGTTGCCTTGGATCCCGTCCCTGAACAGCCTCTCTCCTCGGCCCCTGCCCACGCTCATGGCTCTCACAGCAGCCACCGCCCCTCCTGCCCTTCCTGCTTCGCTGACTGCCCCTTCCATCGCCCTCCCTGTGCTGACGGCTCTTGGGGCATTCCGGGCTCTTCCCGGGGCCTCTGAGTCGCCCCTCTCCCCTCCTGGCTGTGTGGCTCCCCTTCCCTCGGAGGCCGCCCCGCCCCCCATCTCTGCCCTCAACACGGGAGGACGGGTGTCGCTGCGCTGCTTCTGCAGGAGCAGCGGTCTCTCCGTGGCCGTCAGAGGGCTCGGCTCCACCGCCTGGCTCCCGGAAGGAGGGGGGAAGGGGGGAGGGGGGGAGGGGGGAGGCACGAGGTCTGGACTCAGGCCTTCCAGAGTGCGAATCGCACTTCAACAAGTCCCCCCGGTGGATAACCAGCTTCCCTAACGGCATTTATGGAACGGGTGGATTGTATTGTGTTGTATTGTATTGTATTGTATTGTATTGTATTGTATTGTATTTGTGTGAGTGTGTGTGTTCCACCATGAGGATGGTTTTGCCTGCAGGTCACCAAAATTGCAACTGAAAGTAGCAGGACCAGGGCATGTGCGGGGCACGAGGGACCCCGTGGGTGCCGATCCGGGGAGAGGGCACCAAGAAGCGTGGTAATAAAGATGGACGCCCTTTTCCCGCAGTGTTTAAATCAACATTGATGCCAAAAACCTACGATGAGCACAATGTCGAACTTTTAAATCAAGGCAGAGCCTGATCCTGTACTTGCCGCCTCCCCCCCTTCCCTCTCTCCCCGCTCCCTCCTCACCTGGCCCTGCAGGGGCAGAAGTGACTGCTGTCTATGGGGGAGCAGGGCAGCTCCGGGCGTGTTGCAACCACCCCCCTCAATTACTTGGATTCCTTTCCCCTCTCCCCTCTCCTCCCGCAGCTTCAGGACGGGCTCTGCCCCAGGCGGGTACCAGACTGACGGGAGGGTAATTCGCTGTACATTCCGGGCATTCCGGGCAGAGGTGGCTGCTGTGGGCAAAGGAGAAACGGGAAACTCTCAGTGGCTGTTTTGGACAAGAAAGGACAGGCGTTGTGTGAATTAATACAGTGAGACGTCCCTTTTCTTCCCCCGGTGTCTGCTTTAGCTTCTCTAGGGAGACTGCGTTTGGGGATGGGAAGAAGGATAGGGAAAGTGAAGACTAAGTTTGTGATTAGGGGGACACTCAGGAAGGGCAGGTCTGGGCGGGCTCTGGGAGGCAGAGGAAGTGAGGGTGAGAACAGGGAACTGTGGGTGGGTGGGCCAGGTGCCAGAGGGCAGGGAGGGGAGAGGAGCAAGAGGAGGAGGTGGAGGCTGCCCAGGACTGTGCCTGCCCTGTCCCTCCCGCCCTCAGGGCCTCTGATGGGAGCCCCATTTCCAGACCAGGCTGAGCTGCCCTTTGACCTTCAGGATGTGGCCGTTCTCTCACCTGCTCCTGAGCGGCTCCGTCACCGTTCATCTCGGCCGGGCAGGGTCCCGGGAGCTGTGTTAGTGTGTGTGTGTGTGTATGTGTGTGTATGTATGCATATGCGTGCGCGCGAACACACACACACACACCTTTCTGTCTCTGATGGCACTGGGAAGGCCATCAGCTGGTCCACAACAGGAAACCTCACCCTCTGCAGGGCCCTCTCCGTCACCTGTCAGTCACCCTGAGGGGGGCTGGTCCTCTCTGAGGCTCAGCATCTTGGTCTCATTCCGGGGCTCCCAGACCCTGCTGAGCATTGGTCTTCCCAGTGTGAACTGATGCACTGGCCTTTTCTTAATCCGTCACCCAGCTCATTCCTTCCCAGCTGGGGGTGGGGGGCGGGCCTCAGTCACCCCTGCTCACTTCTTACTGCCTTTGGAGCCACCCGAAGGTCGAACAGGCTTACGTGGTCTGCTTGCTGCCTCACACCACACGGGCTCGAAGCAGGTGGGGATGGGAGGTAGGTGTGGCTAGTCTGCTCACTCGGGGGTGTGAGGACATCCATCGCAGGTACCCATCTGGGCCGCGTGCTGCAGTCCAGTTGTGTCCGTGATCAACCGTCTGATCCCTTTTCTCCCCTTTTCTCAATGGTTCTAACTACTGGCCCCTGAAATCCTAACCCAGCGATGGAATTTATTCCAAGGAAAGAGGACATAAAGAATCTCCTTCCAGCTGAAACCAGTTTGGCTCAGCGGATAGAGCGTCAGCCTGTGGACTGAAAGGTCTCATGTTTGATTCCGGTCAAGGGGCATGTGCCTTGGTTGCGGGCACATCCCCAGTGGGGGGTGTGCAGGAGGCAGCTGATCAATGTTTCTCTCTCATCGATGTTTCTGACTTTCTATCCCTCTCCCTTTCTCTCTGTAAAAAAATCAATAAAAAAAATATTTTTTTAAAAAAAAGAATCTCCTTCCAGGGAAACTCTCAATTTGCTCATTTCTTCAACAGATCTGTGATAAGTGTGTGCTAGGTGGACAGCCTAGGGGTGTGCTGGACATGTGGTGGTGACCAGATATGGCATCAGGAAGGTATAATACCGTGTTTGTGTGCGCAAGTGTGAGTTTGTGTTTGTGTGTGTGCGTGAGTGTGTGTGTGTGTGTAGGGGGGAGTGGTGGGAGGAGTGAGTAAAGAGAAGATGTCCAGTTCATTTATTACAAAAGTGAAGGAATTTTCCTGTGGAATGAGACTGCTGTCAGAGTCCCTGTTCAGCCGGATCAGCCCGCCCTCAGCCTCAGGGCTGCCCTTCCTCCAGGCACAGGGGCGCGGGCACAGGGGCCCTGGCAGTGCCCCACATGTCTGGATCCGCCATTACACTTACGGTGGTTCTGGTTACACACGAATCTTTAATTAGAGTTGTTACACCAGTTACATTAGAGTGGTTCTGGTTACACACGTATCTCTAATTAGAGTTGTTACACCGGTTACACTTAGAGTGGTTCTGGTTACACACGTATCTCTAATTAGAGTTGTTACACCGGTTACACTTAGAGTGGTTCTGGTTACACACGAATCTCTAATTAGAGTTGTTACACCAGTTACACTTAGAGTGGTTCTGGTTACACACGTATCTTTAATTAGAGTTGTTACACCAGTTACACTTAGAGTGGTTCTGGTTACACACGTATCTTTAATTAGAGTTGTTACACCAGTTACACTTAGAGTGGTTCTGGTTACACACGTATCTTTAATTAGAGTTGTTACACCAGTTACACTTAGAGTGGTTCTGGTTACACACGTATCTCTAATTAGAGTTGTTACACCGGTTACACTTAGAGTGGTTCTGGTTACACACGTATCTTTAATTAGAGTTGTTACACCAGTTACACTTAGAGTGGTTCTGGTTACACACGTATCTCTAATTAGAGTTGTTACACCGGTTACACTTAGAGTGGTTCTGGTTACACACGTATCTTTAATTAGAGTTGTTACACCAGTTACACTTAGAGTGGTTCTGGTTACACACGTATCTTTAATTAGAGTTGTTACACCAGTTACACTTAGAGTGGTTCTGGTTACACACGTATCTCTAATTAGAGTTGTTACACCGGTTACACTTAGAGTGGTTCTGGTTACACACGTATCTTTAATTAGAGTTGTTACACCAGTTACACTTAGAGTGGTTCTGGTTACACACGTATCTTTAATTAGAGCTGTTACACCAGTTACATTAGAGTGGTTCTGGTTACACACGTATCTCTAATTAGAGTTGTTACACCGGTTACACTTAGAGTGGTTCTGGTTACACACGTATCTCTAATTAGAGTTGTTACACCAGTTACACTTAGAGTGGTTCTGGTTACACACGTATCTCTAATTAGAGTTGTTACACCGGTTACACTTAGAGTGGTTCTGGTTACACACGTATCTCTAATTAGAGTTGTTACACCGGTTACACTTAGAGTGGTTCTGGTTACACACGTATCTCTAATTAGAGTTGTTACACCGGTTACACTTAGAGTGGTTCTGGTTACACACGTATCTTTAATTAGAGTTGTTACACCAGTTACACTTAGAGTGGTTCTGGTTACACACGTATCTTTAATTAGAGTTGTTACACCGGTTACACTTAGAGTGGTTCTGGTTACACACGTATCTTTAATTAGAGTTGTTACACCAGTTACACTTAGAGTGGTTCTGGTTACACACGTATCTTTAATTAGAGCTGTTACACCAGTTACATTAGAGTGGTTCTGGTTACACACGTATCTATAATTAGAGTTGTTACACCGGTTACACTTAGAGTGGTTCTGGTTACACACGTATCTCTAATTAGAGTTGTTACACCAGTTACACTTAGAGTGGTTCTGGTTACACACGTATCTTTAATTAGAGTTGTTACACCAGTTACACTTAGAGTGGTTCTGGTTACACACGTATCTTTAATTAGAGTTGTTACACCGGTTACACTTAGAGTGGTTCTGGTTACACACGTATCTTTAATTAGAGTTGTTACACCAGTTACACTTAGAGTGGTTCTGGTTACACACGTATCTTTAATTAGAGCTGTTACACCAGTTACATTAGAGTGGTTCTGGTTACACACGTATCTCTAATTAGAGTTGTTACACCGGTTACACTTAGAGTGGTTCTGGTTACACACGTATCTCTAATTAGAGTTGTTACACCAGTTACACTTAGAGTGGTTCTGGTTACACACGTATCTCTAATTAGAGTTGTTACACCGGTTACACTTAGAGTGGTTCTGGTTACACACGTATCTCTAATTAGAGTTGTTACACCGGTTACACTTAGAGTGGTTCTGGTTACACACGTATCTCTAATTAGAGTTGTTACACCGGTTACACTTAGAGTGGTTCTGGTTACACACGTATCTTTAATTAGAGTTGTTACACCAGTTACACTTAGAGTGGTTCTGGTTACACACGTATCTTTAATTAGAGTTGTTACACCAGTTACACTTAGAGTGGTTCTGGTTACACACGTATCTTTAATTAGAGTTGTTACACCAGTTACACTTAGAGTGGTTCTGGTTACACACGTATCTTTAATTAGAGCTGTTACACCAGTTACATTAGAGTGGTTCTGGTTACACACGTATCTCTAATTAGAGTTGTTACACCGGTTACACTTAGAGTGGTTCTGGTTACACACGTATCTTTAATTAGAGTTGTTACACCAGTTACACTTAGAGTGGTTCCTGTTACACACGTATCTCTAATTAGAGTTGTTACACCGGTTACACTTAGAGTGGTTCTGGTTACACACGTATCTCTAATTAGAGTTGTTACACCAGTTACACTTAGAGTGGTTCTGGTTACACACGTATCTCTAATTAGAGTTGTTACACCAGTTACACTTAGAGTGGTTCTGGTTACACACGTATCTTTAATTAGAGTTGTTACACCGGTTACACTTAGAGTGGTTCTGGTTACACACGTATCTTTAATTAGAGTTGTTACACCAGTTACATTAGAGTGGTTCTGGTTACACACGTATCTCTAATTAGAGTTGTTACACCGGTTACACTTAGAGTGGTTCTGGTTACACACGTATCTTTAATTAGAGCTGTTACACCGGTTACATTAGAGTGGTTCTGGTTACACACGTATCTCTAATTAGAGCTGTTACACCAGTTACACTTAGAGTGGTTCTGGTTACACACGTATCTTTAATTAGAGCTGTTACACCAGTTACACTTAGAGTGGTTCCTGTTACACACGTATCTCTAATTAGAGTTGTTACACCAGTTACACTTAGAGTGGTTCTGGTTACACACGTATCTCTAATTAGAGCTGTTACACCAGTTACATTAGAGTGGTTCCTGTTACACACGTATCTCTAATTAGAGCTGTTACACCAGTTACACTTAGAGTGGTTCTGGTTACACACGTATCTCTAATTAGAGTTGTTACACCGGTTACACTTAGAGTGGTTCTGGTTACACACGTATCTCTAATTAGAGTTGTTACACCAGTTACACTTAGAGTGGTTCTGGTTACACACGTATCTCTAATTAGAGCTGTTACACCAGTTACATTAGAGTGGTTCCTGTTACACACGTATCTCTAATTAGAGCTGTTACACCAGTTACACTTAGAGTGGTTCTGGTTACACACGTATCTCTAATTAGAGTTGTTACAGCAGTTACACTTACGGTGGTTCTGGTTACACACGTATCTCTAATTAGAGTTGTTACACCAGTTACACTTAGAGTGGTTCTGGTTACACACGTATCTCTAATTAGAGTTGTTACACCAGTTACACTTACAGTGGTTCTGGTTACACACGTATCTCTAATTAGAGTTGTTACATTGCCAAATTAAGAGAAGAGGGAACAATTGCCAAAAAAAAAAAAAAAAAAAAAAAAAAAAAGAAGAAGAGAGGATTACATCAAGGAAATAATTGCTTAATCACCCCATGCTGTTCTACTCTTTTAAGAAAAGGAATAAGAACACTCTTTAACAATTATTTTTCATTGATCGCAGAGAAGAAAGGAGACGGAGAGAGGGGGGAACATCAGTGAGGAGAGGGAATCGTTGACTGGCTGCCTCCTGCGTGCCCCACACGGGGCTGGGCCTGAACCCCGGCCTGTGCCCGGACCGGCATCGAGCTGCAGCTCCCGGCTCCTAGGCCCCCTCGGCCAGGCAGGACCACTGGTTGAGGATTCGGGGCAGGCGTGCTCGCTCTCTCTGGAGCCAGGGCCAGATCTCAGGCTGAGGATGTGGTTACGGAGAGAGACCCGAGAGGCAGGGCGATCCCTCCATCCAGAAGTTTCTTTCCAATGTTCCCACTGATGAGAAACTATTCGTGGTGAACAGATAACCCACTCTTAGGGTTAATTTACCTCTTAATTAAGATAATCTGTACTGGGACTCTGGGAGTATGAGTAGAGGGATTGAGGAAGTAATAATAATGGCTATTGTTTAGCCCTAACCGGTTTGGCTCAGTGGATAGAGGGTCGGCCTGTAGACTGAAAGGTCCCGGGTTCGATTCCGGTCAAGGGCATGTACCTTGGTTGCATGCACATCCCCAGTCGGGGTGTGCAGGAGGCAGCTGATCGATGTTTCTCTCTCATCGATGTTCTGGCTCTCTATCCCTTTCCCTTCCTCTCTGTCAAAATCCAATAAAATACATTAAAAAAAAATAATGGCTATTGTTTGCTGAGAACCGAACTGACTGGTTTCCATGAATTAGCCCATAAGGAGCTTGTGGCCAGCGGGACTCTTACTCCAGTGGGTGTCCGGAAGGTGACTTGCTCCAGGTTGTAACCCTTAATGGGCTGAGTCCGGCTCGGACCCCGGCACCCTCCGGCTTCAGAGCCAAGGCTTTCGTCTCCTTGGGCACTCCCGGGAAGGGGGCGGCGGGCGGCGGCGGGGCGTCTGGGGGCCGGAGGGCAGTGCGGGGAGGAAAGGGAATAATGCCGGTGATGGCCACACAGGTTATGGGGTGCCTACTCTGTGCGACCCCTCATCTGTGTCACATCACTGACCCTCTCGACACACGTGCAGGGAGGGCGGGCACCCCCACCTCACAGGCGGGAAAAGGGAGGCAGAGGGCGGTTACTTTGGATCCCGGTTGCGCGTCTTCAGGGTCCAGAAAGGCGCCCGGAACTGCAGGAAACCGACTGCACGTGGACTCGGCCACCGGCCGTGAAATGCGGGGGAAGCTGAGGGCAGGGCGTGTTCAGGGGCAGGATGTGCCCTGTGTTATGGTTCTGCCGTAAACCGCCGTGGGGAGCAACGGGACCAGGAACAGAAGTCCGTACAGTGTCTTGTTCTGCTCTGAATTCCGGATCTAATTTCTGCATTCTGTGTCTGATTAGCCCGGAGTCACACTTAGCGTCTCATCTGCGTATCGCAGGAAGCCCCGTGCAGAGGGAGCCTGGGGGGATGGGGGGTGGGGAGGAGGGGCAAGTACAGGGGGAGGCGCCTGTGTGGCAGGTGCTCTCTGTGGCTGCAGGAGGAGGGCTGTCAGGGGGCTGACAGCTTTGCCTGGTCTTCCTCAGACCCCCAGTTCCTCTCAAAACGGCGTGGAAATCCCCAGGTCGCTGGGTGTTCCTCTGTCTGGGTCATTGGAAGACACCCTGTCCCAAAGCCTCATACACACTAGCTCCTGGGAAGCATGGAGGGTGCCCTCGTCTCTTTTAAAAAATGCAGTAACCTCCCCGGAGAGAGAATCTGTGCAGCGCTGCGTTTTGGGGGGACTGGGCCAGAGCCCCGGGTCTCAGGAGCTTGTCGCAGGGGCTGCAGCGAACGGGCTCCTCCCACAGTGGCAGTACTCCGGTGCCCCCCTCCCCTCACCCCCACCGTCCCTCCACCCCCCCCTCCCCACACGTCCTTCCTTTGGGTCCCCGAGAAAGCCCCGGTGTGCCCTGGCTGTGCCCCTCAAGCCTCAGGAAAGGGGGCGGGTTCCCCGGGTTCCCCTGGCGTGGAAATGCACACTCAGAGCCAAGAGCGGTGCCAGGCCACACTGGCAGATCGGGCTGTTTAATTAAATGTGTTTTCTGGAAATAAAATTAGGCATGCTAATCAGGCCCTCCGTGAGACCCGGGCCAGGCCGTCTGATGAGCAGGACTCTGCTGACAACTTCATTAAACATGGATGAGGAAGTGAGTCAGGCATTGCGGGCAGAGGAAATCCAGGAGCCGGTGGGCAGGAAATAATAGAAATACCGGCGGGGCTCAGAGCTCCGTGAGCGCGCAATAGCTCTGAGGACGGAGTAATTGGCCTTGGCCTGGACGCATGCCATTACAGAGTCAACGAGGCCTTTTCAATCGCTCATTAAAGAAATATTCACAGCGATTTTTCCACCCCAGGTACCGCCCCAGACAATGGAACACGGCCTGGAAAACAAGCTCTGGCATTGATGCTCTTGGGACTTACAGAGTCTAGTGGGTTAACATGATCAGGAATTTTTTATTTAAAAAAGATATATTTTGTTGATTTTTTACAGAGAGGAAGGGAGAGGGATAGAAAGTTAGAAACATCGATGAGAGAGAAACATCAACCAGCTGCCTCCTGCATGACCCCTACTAGGGATGTGCCCGCAACCAAGGTACATGCCCTTGACCGGAATCGAACCTGGGACCTTTCAGTCCACAGGTCAACACTCTATTCACTGATCCAAACCGGTTTCGGCTATCAGGAATTTTTTAGAGAGTTATGTTAGTGGACAATTTGGACAAATTACTTGCTAATATTCTTATTTGTAAAATCTGTATCTTGAAACACAAAGGCATAAAATGCAACTGTATAGTTTAATGAAAAAATCCTGTATAATAAAAGCCTAATATGCTAAGTATCTGACTATTCTTTCGATCTTTTAACTGGACAAGACTGGCCAGCCAGGCCCTGGAACTCTCCTATTCCCCTCCACCCCCCACTGAGGTCCCTCCCCTGCCCTGATTGTGCACCGTGGGGTCCCTTGACCTGGCCCGTGGGGATCAGACCAAAATAAGCTCTTTGACATCCCCTGATTGCAGGAGGGCTCAGGCTAGGCCAAGGAATTGGACCTCGATTGACCTCCTGGTTCATAGATTGACTCTCAACTGCTAGGCCACGCCAGCTGGGCAGTGAGGAATTGGTTGGCTATCTCTACTGCTAATACTGTCTGCTGCCTGCTACCTTTATCATTTTGAACGTACTGATTTGTGAATTCAGGAGCTCCATCCCTTGCCCCATAGCTGAATTTTAATTAACCTTTGCTGCGCCGAACTCCCTCCGCGTTTCCTGCCCTTCATCCCCACTTCTGAACAGCCCCATGTCACGTGGCCTCTCTGTTCCTCTGGGGGCAGTTCGTGTCCTTCAGACAGTGACTGTCTTTGGCCCTTTCCAGCTCCCCAGCATTGCTGATGGCAGCATTTCTTAAGAGACAGTAAACTATTTGATGTTCATTTTCCCTGGAAAAATGTCGGTAGTTTAAGTTCCTCTGGGTCTTGCAGGTACATGTCTGAAGAAAAGCCACACAGCGGGGCGTGTGGGGGGCTGGGCAGCTCTCTGGGCAAAGGGCTGCGTGTCTTGGTTAAGAAAGCCTTGTAGTCTGAGCCTGGGAGAGAATGCCCTTAAGCAGGTCGAGGGGAAAAAATCCAATTTTGATTGCCCAGTTATGTTGACCATTTAATTAATGGGTGAGACTTCTTCCCCCCTTTTAAAAAATCAATAGTGCAATGAAATATTGAAGATAGAACAATTCAGATTTCAGCCACGAGGAAATCATCGATAGCTACAGAGTAATGGCATGTGGGGTTGAAAGAGGCCTCAGAAGTAGTTTCATCTAACGTCCCACTTGGTGGAAACTCTCCTTTTACATCATCCTCAAGGCGGCTGAGGTGGTAGATCGTGGCTTCAGGAGAAAATTCAACCACTGCTTGCTGCTGCCCTTGAATGTTGTACTCACTTTTAATTTTTGGTCTTCTTACAGTGACCATGAATTCTTAACTCCCCCCACTGTCCTTTCTTGCGGTGGTGGGAGTATCATGCAGGGAGTGGGAGGAAGCAGGAGAGAGGCCGCAGGTGGAGAGGTGGCTTACCATTCATTGGTCCATAAACACAGAACGTTTTGGTTCCGCCATCCTCCCCGCTGCCCCTCTGGGGCACTGGTCATCTAGCTGATGAGCAGAGGGTGCCCCTCGCCACTCCCTCTCCCTGAGGACGGCTTTGATTTCATTCCAGTCTTGCATCCTTTTCCCACAGGAACACACTCTCATTCCCTCAAGGTCAAATGTGTGCGCGCCAGGTATCGAACACGGTCAAATTCAATTCATCTTCCTGTTGATTTCGTTCGACGTGCATTCCTGATTTTTTGACGCTTCCTGAATAAGAGGTCCAAACGGACAGAGGGACCCGGGGCATCAGGGCAGGGGCATGCGGTGCTCTCTGGCCAGAGGCCTGGGACTGGTGCTGGCTGACACATGGGGCTTCCAGGAGCAACATCCAGATGTTGGCCTCTGGTGTGGCTTCAGGCCCGGGCCTTGCGCTGCTCAACGCAATTCCTTGGAGTCCCGTTTGCTGACCCAACCTTTGGACCTTGCTACTTGCTAAATCGAGAGACGGTGTAAGTTGTTTCTCATGAGGTCAGCGCCCTGGGTGCCCAGTATCACAAGCAGAGGTGTTTCCTGAGAAAGTTCCAGCCCGTTCACCCTCCCTGGAGGGACCCCAGACATCTCAGTGGGCCGATACCCAGAACTGACCATTCATTTGTGGTTGAGTTCGTCTACGAGGTTTTGAACTCCCCTCCAGAAACAGTAAAGGCAATGTCGCCATTCCATAGTCATCGAAGGCCCTGCAGCTTCAGGTGCTTTCATAGACACACAGCGTACGGGCTGATGAAAGTATCAGTGTCTCCGCACTCTGCGAGTCTTCATTCCGCAAACATCCCCAATGCCTTATGCCTTGGCTACAGGGCCCAGGGTGGAGGTTCCGGGCTGAAAAGGGGCCCCACGCTTAAGGAACTCAGAAGATGGGAGACCGATGTCGCAACAAACAGTTGTCTTACAACGACATACTTATTTCAATGGGAATGTGTTCAAAGGGCAGGAGGTGTGTGAGGAAATAGAACACCCGCAGCAAATGACCAATGAGCTCTTGGAGGAGAAACATGTTTGCCCAGCAGGTGAGTGGAGGGGGGATTTCCAGTCAAGGGAACAGCATGCGCCAAGTCAGGAAACTAATGCAGTTGAGGGAGTGTTGGGTGAAACATCAACTATTCTGGTCTTACAGTTAAAATATGGAGGAGTAAATGGGTAGAACATGAGGTTAGAAGAGTGGGCAGGGGCAGTTGATATGTCACATGTGGGAGAGACGGTTAACTGTCCCCCAATATTTGTTTTCCCCAATAGACATGTTAGCGGGGCACTTAGCTGATTAGATTAAGAACTACATTTCCCAAGCTCCCTTGAAGCTGGGGAAAGTGTCACGTGGCAGCTCCCTTAGGCCCTGGAGACTGAGAGCATCTTTTTTCGTTGGTTTGTTTTGTCGCTGTCAACTTCGAGGAACAAGAGAGGAAGCTGGGTCCCAACGCTACCCACCCAGATTTCCATCCGAGAAATCTATTTATAATTGGGTTAAGCAACTATTATTTTGAATTTTCTGTCTCTTGCACACATACCTGAACTTAACTAGTATTTTGTGCAAAGGAGTGTAGCTTGGGTGCTGTTGCTGATGGAGAGACGGGGGGGGGGGGGGGGGGGATTCGAGCGGGGATGGGTTGGAATTGCATGTGAGCACTCTCTCCTGATGACGCTGTCCAGGACGATTCAAGTGGGCAGGTGAGAGGTAGGTAGAGCCACCCGGTTATGAGGTCGTGGCTGTGTGCCAGGTCAGCTTAGCTAAACTGGAATTGGACTTCCCAGAATCCCCTTCCCTGTGCGGTTGTGCACAGTCGGGAATCTGCTGGCTCACCTCCTGGACACAAGGCAGCAGCTGGTCTGGAACTATTTCAACTGCTGACGAGCAAGGAGCCCTTGGGCATAAAGAGGGGTCAGTGCTACTCTGCTGGTGTGGTCAGTTGGATGGGTGTCGTACCGCGCACCGAAAGGTCCCAGGTTCGTTCCTGGTCAGGGCACATACCCAGGTTGCCGGCTTGATGCCCAGTAGGGGGAGTACAGGAGTCAGCTAATCGATGTTGCTCGCTCTCTCCCTCTCCCTTCCCCTGTCTAGAAATCAATAAACTCTACACACACACACACACACACACACACACACACACAGATGTCTCCCCAAAATGTATATATTTAGTGTTAAAGCAGATTCAGCCTGCCAGAATGACGGGGTGGAGGTGGGTCGGAGTGGCAGCTGCATTTATGTTTATTCCAGGTTTTTTGTCTGTGTCTATTCTTTTTTCCCCCCTTTCTAAAGTGTACTTTTAAGTCAGAGTGAATCGGAGAGCTTTTATGGAATCTTACTGGTTTCTTTAAATATAACTCCACTTTTCTCCCACAAAGGACAGGATATTCAGGACTGTGTATCTAGAATTCTCATACTTTAAAGATATCTGAGCCCTCTTGTGCCAGTTTGGATCTCTGATCCTATCTCTCTTCAAAATAATCCTGGGTCCCAACTTCTCAATTCAATGGTACATTGTCCACAGCTTGAAGCTTTCCTTTCCTTTATGATAGACTCCACGATGACACGTCACTTCCTGTCATCTCCAGTCACCAACTGCATTTCCCTTCGTCCTCGGAATTAGCTCTGGGACACCAGTGCCCCTGTGGCCTCCTGTGGCCTCCAAGAGATGAAGTTGCCAGCCAGGCAAGTCAGGACTGAGTCTGACACTTCATTTGCAGCAGGAGGGGACCTTCATTTTTCACTGGAAACATTTTTACTGATTTCAGAGAGGAGGGGAGAGGGGGAGAGAGAAACATCAGTGATGAGAGAGAATTGTTGACCAGCTTCCTTCCGCACACCCCCTACTGGGGATTGGGACTCCAGCGGTGACCTCGTGGTTCAGGGGTTGATGCTCAACCATTGAGCCACATCAGCCAAGCAGAAGGAGACTTTTAGAAGCTCTCACCATCATTAGTGCCGTTGAACTTTACGCTGAATGTTTCCTCTCTCTTAGGAAAGCAGTGCCTTCCGTCTGGCGTGGTCTCCCTGGAACATGCCGACAGCTGTTTAATTTGTGTTCTCTCTCTTCTCAGCCTCAGCTGAATGCGTTCCGATTCGCATGTGTTATCAGAAACCCGGGTTCCCAGCCAGGGCTTTCCTGATTCACTCTGGAGTGTGGCCACATCTCCGCTCATTTGCTCTTTATTAGTAAGATAAGCCCTTCCAATATTGTGTTATGAGTTCCATCTATGCACGTCTGAGATTGTGTTCACTGCACTCTATTCAAACTCCCTGTTTACTTGGCTTGTCCCCAGTCCCTCATGCTTTGAAATGTAACACCCCAGCACTTTGCTTTGGCTAAGATATTTCTAATTATTAGGCTTGAAGTGGCACAGTTGTGTTCTGTGGGGTAAGACATGCTAGCTGTCAAGCAAACCACCCAACCTCAGTGGGTGCATATAATAAAGATTCAGTTCTGGCTTCCACCAAGTTCTTAGCGGGTGGTTCTACTTGGTGAGTAGCTTTCTCCTGGCCGTTTGGGAGATGTAGTCTCCTTCACTTTGGTTGCTTGTTCTGGCCTTTGTCCTGTTGTGTCCCCATCTCCCCATGGCCAACTCCCCTCCCGTCAGCCACATCTCAACTCAGACGACACCTCCTCGGAGAGTCTTCCCTGAACACCCGCCCTGGGAGACTCCCCAGCAGCCAGGATTGCATCATCGGCCTGTTACTTCTTCACGGCACCAGATTTTCTGTTCATTTTTGAAACGCCATGCTTACGGTCCGTCTCCCCGGACTGGGTCTGGCATCCCCAAGAGCAGGTGCTGTCTGGCTCTTGTTCAGCAATGGCCCCCCAGTGTCTGGAGCCAAGCCAACAGCTATGAGGAACTCAAGAAATATTCGTCGAGTCAGCGAAGGGCTGATTGAATGATGGTCTTGTTAATGACACCCGATTCAGACAGAGACCAGGCTCCGTCCCGAGGGAAAAGCGCTTTGGTTGAGAAAGCACTCTAGTTCGAGCTCTGACGATGGAGTTGGGAATCGACAGAATCGATGGCCCGCCCGTTTCTGGGCTGATTTTCTTTATACTGAAAGGACTGTCGAGTGACGGGTATTTCTGTCGGATATGTAGGTTCTGGAACAACTCAAAGGCTGCCATAGCACAGAAGGATGTCACAAATGACACGTCTGTGGAGTGAGACAAAGGCAGACCGTGGGGAGACCCGTTAGCCGTGCGCCACAGGCAAACCACCCTGGAGAAAAGGGACCCGCCCTCCTCCTCTTTCGGGGTCCGGCACACCTCGAATGTTCCTTGTGAAACACGACTTTTCAGAAGCTCCAGTGCTTTCTTCCCAGGCAGACAGTCACCCCTTTCCTCCTGAACTCAGTTACCCCGGCCCTCATGAGCGGCCGAGCGGAGGAGAGGCCTGGCTTACAGAACACGGGGGTGAGAATGAGCCAGCGTTCATCAGGACCGCTCCTGCGGATCAGAAGCCTGGGTCTCCACCTCGAGAGTGGGCACATTTCGGCGCTCAGACACCAGGACTCACTGGAGCACCAACGTGGAGAGAGCCTGCTGCCTTTATTGCTGGGGACAATACCACTGTCTCTCCTTTCGGAGAAGAAAGGAGAGGAAGAGAGAGAGAGAAACATCGATGATAAGAGAATCGTTGACCGGCTGACTCCTGCACGCCCCCTACTGGGGATTGAGCCTGCAATCCCAGGCATGTGCCCTTGACTGGAATCGAACTTAGGACCTTTCAGGCCACAGGCAGATGCTCTATCCACTGAGCCAAACCAGGTAGGGCTACTATCTCTTTCCTTTCTTCTGTTGGGCCATGTCAGTGCAGCCAATCACGAGGCACTACTCTTCTGGCTGTTGCTACAACTGAATTTTTTGAATAGACACAGGCAACCAAGTTTTAACCACAATGATAACATATATATATACTTTTAAATTCTGCAGGCAAAGGGCCATGGCAGTGGGAGGACTTGACACACAGCTCATGCTTCCCCTTTGATCATCCGTCATTCCGCTAGAAGAAAGCATATGCCCTCCTTTGCTCTGCTTTTAAAATAGATTCAGAGGAAGTGGGGAATTAATCTTAACCTTGACCACATTGAGCCCGTATTTCCTATTCAACTGGAGAATGTGCTATCTAGTTTCCTACCCCTTGCCCTGGCTAAGTTTAGGTTCTCGGGGGCCAGCTGTTAGGAAGAAAAAGGAGGGGTGAGGGAGCGATGGAGCGATGGATAAAGCATTGCGCTGTCAGCCCTCACCAACCCTCCCCAGGCCACGCCCCCCTCCCCCTGGAACAGAACCATGCCAGGCTGGAGCTGGGGACCTGGTGACTGGTCAGACGTCTGCTGCAAACAGGATTGGCATCGCTCGCTTCCTCGCTGTGCTCCACTTGGCTGTCATGTTTAAGAACACCGGAAGCCAGCCATCGGCAGTGCCTATCTTGCCCATCTTGGTTTTCTCCCGCAGAGCAGAGGTTGCCTGGCCCTTTAGAAATTGTTGCTAAGGAAGGAGGCCAGCGTCATCGACTCCTCTGCTTGGCGGCAGCAGCATTTGGAGAATTTGTCTTTGAGGATTTCTCTTCATTAGATGAACACTTCTACAGTGACTGACTTTGCAGACAATTCAAATAGTCAGTGTTCTCTAACTCTTATTTTTATTTATTTTCAAAGTAAAAATTTGTTTATTGCTTTCAGAGAGGAAGGGAGAGGGAGAGAGAGCTGGAAACGTCAGCGATGAGAGAGAATTGCCGATCGGCTGCCCCCTGTACACCCCTCACTGGGGATCGAGCCCACTAGCTGGGCACGTGCCCTGACTGGGAGTCGAACTGTGACCTCCTGGTTCAGAGGTCACTGCTCGACCCCGGAGCCGCGCCGGGTGGGCGGCGTCCTTCAGCTTTTGAAGAGGACCAAGCTCCAGCTATGGCGGAAAGGGCCCTTACTCATAGTGATGTCTGTGTTTAGCGCGCCGATGCGGCTCTTGGTGGGTGCAAAATGGAAGCGGTGTGAACTGAACTTGAATTAGTGTTTGTGTGTCCCTGGGGGTGCTGGTGGCCCCCTAGTGGGTGAGCTGAGCCCAGAGTGTGGACTTTCCCGTGCACATCGGTGGAGGGGCTGCTCTGCGCTGTGTTTTTTGTTTGTTTTTAAAATATATTTTATTGATTTTTACAGAGAGGAAGGGAGAGGGATGGAAAGTCAGAAACATCGATGAGAGAGAAACATCCATCAGCTGCCTCCTGCACACTCCCTACTGGGGGTGTGCCCGCAACCAAGGTACATGCCCTTGACCGGAATCGAACCCGGGACCCTTCAGTCTGCAGGCCGAGGCTCTATCCAGTGAGCCAAACTGGTTTCGGCAACTCGGTGCTGTTTTTTCCACCGGCTTCAGCCTGCTGGCGGGTCATTCCCTCTCCCCCTGGTTCCCCGGGCGCCAGCCTTCTTCTGCCCGGCAGGCTTCTCCTTCCACAGAGGCCCCGGGATAGTGAGCAGGCTGGGCAGACGGCCATGGCCTCCGGGTCCCATGACTTTGAGGCGTGGTGACTGAAGGGTTCCGGGTTCGATTCTGGTCCAGGCCATGTATCTCTGTTGCAGGCTCTCCCTGGCCCGGGCCCTGGTCAGGGCGTGTACGGGAGGCAACCAATCGATGTGTTTCATTGATATTTCTTTCCTTCTCTCTTCCCCTCTCTCTAAAAATCAATGGAAAAACATCCTCAGGTGCGGATTAAAAACAAACGAGGGCCACTATGGGCTGTTTTGTGGCCATGCCCTATTTTCAGGTCCCGGGACTGGCAGTTCCAGAATGTCTCAGTTCAAGGCGAGGAACGTAGCAAACAGCCTTTCTCCAAGGCCTCGTGTCCCCCCACCAGTGGCTTGCGGCCACTTCCTTCTGCCTGATTGAACTCTGAAGCGTGTCCCCTCCTGGTGGCCGCCTGTCTGCCTGCGGCACACACACTCTGCAGCTACAGATTTCCTTCGGGCGTTTGCAACCAGCGACGCTCCCGCTTTTCTTAATTGCGACGTTTGCGGTGAATGTCCTTTTGTCCCAGCGCGGTGACCCATTTTCCCCCGGCCACGGAGCCGATGCGGGTGGGCGGCCGGGACACGGGGGAGAATGGCTCAGACGGGGAAGCGGTGGGCAGCAGCCCGCAGCCCCGAAGGGCCGGGCGGAGCTGGCTTTTTTTTGGACTTCCATTTTACAGGTTGCTTTCTGGGACTGGTGCGCTGTTGATCAGAACAGATACTGCACTTGATCTTCGCCAAAAGGCCGAGAAGTGACGGTGCTGCTCTTGAGCAAGATAAGCTGATGTCATCTGTTTCCATTTACATGCTAATCACATAAGCGAAGTCAAGCACAGTCCATAAGCTTACCAGACCATCTCCTGCAAACGACTCCTTGGCCGAGCGTGGCTCTGCGGCTCGCATGAGAAACCCGCGTGGGAACCAACCAGGAGAGGATGCGGGGAGTTTTTATCACGTGCACGTGCCTGTGGCTGCCGAGGGGTTCACATGCCTGTCTTTCCCCCGCTGAGATGAAAACCAGCTTAGCAGGAAGGTGGGTTTAGCATGCAACTCACTCAGAAGAATACGTTTCAGATGTGCATTCTAGCACGCGCTTCCCACGGGGGTTGGGGCAGCGATGGCGCCGGCCCTTGGCCCGTGTCCCCAGATCCTTGTCTTGCCGTCCCCTCGCTCTCCTGGCTTCTCTGCGGGGTCAGCTGGCGGGGAGACGGAGGTGTGGGACGCAGGGAGAAGACGAGTGTGTTCGCTTCCTATTGCCGCTCTGAGAAGTGACCACACACTTGGTGACTTCACTCCAGTCTGTTCTCTGACAGTTCCAGAGGCCGGAAGTCTGACATCAGTCTTACGGGACGAGAACCACGAGAGGGCAGGTGGCGTTCCGCCCGGAGGCCCTAGGGGGCACCTGCTTCCTTCTCAGCAGCCGCCTGCATTCCTCGGCTGCTGGTCCCATCACCCTGACCCCCCGCTCTGTCGTCACGTTGCTCTCTCTGACTCAGACTCTCCTGCCTCTCCCTCTTCGAAGGACCCCCGAGGTGACACTGGTCCCATCGGAATGATCTAGGGCGGTGGCCGGCAAACTGCGGCTCATGAGCCACATTCGGCTCACGGAGCTGTGGTTTGCCGCTCTTGACTAACGAGTTTGCTGACCGCTGTGTAAGGCGTTATGACCCTTACCCAGAAGTTATATATTTTTTTTAAAGTCGAATTATGGAGTCGTTTATTAAAAGCCGGCGGCATACGAGGTCTGGAGCAAAAGTGCTCTGGTCTTCGCAGCCCTCACCCCGAAGTTTTAACTTAAGGTTAGAGACATTAGCACATTATTAACATGTTTTAAAAGTGTTTCTCCCTAAGGCAGTGGTCGGCAAACTCATTACTCAACAGAGCGGCAAACCGAGGCTCCAGAGCCACAGTTTGCCGACCACCGATCCAGGGTAATCTCTCCATCCTGAACCTCATCACTCCTGCAAAGGCCCTTTTGCCCTGGGAGGTAGCATGTTCACAGGTCCTGGGGATTAGCACCCGTCCCTGCCTTCTAGGGCCCGCCCGGTATGGCTCCTGCTCCTTAGTCCTGTGGTTAGGGTGGCTGCGGCTTCCTGTTGTTGCTAACTTCGGGGTGCCGCCGTGTCCACAGGTTGGCTCACCAGCCTCTGTTGTCAGCTGGATAAGAAATGCCCTGCCTCAGTCCCTTTGTGTGATTTACCAGCGTCTGTGTCTTGGTTGCCGGCTTTGAGCCTGACTGATAAGGGAAGTGATATCTGGGGGATGATGGTTTCCTTGGGAGATGGGCGGGGGTGGGGGGGGTGGAGCATGGGATTCCCCAGAGCTCTGGGAGGGTATGTCAGGATGAGCCGAGGCCCCACTTCCATTCGGCGAAGCTCTCTCCCTTCTGGGCCGGGGTGTGCAGGTGTGGCGAAGCTGTCAGAGGGACCTCGGTGATTTGAGGTCCAGGGGGCCTTGGTTAGAGCAGGTTAGCTCCTCGGGGCAGGTGAGGGTAGCTCCCCACCTGAAGATTCTGGACTAGGAAAAAGGACTCTTTAAAAGAAGCTGTCACCCTAACCGGTTTGGCTCAGTGGATAGAGCGTCGGACTGCGGACTGAAGGATCCCAGGTTCGATTACGGTCAAGGGCATGTACCTGGGCTGCGGGCACATCCCCAGTAGGAGGTGTGCAGGAGGCAGCTGATGGATGTTTCTCTCTCATGGATGTTTCTAACTCTCTATCCCTCTCCCTTCCTCTCTGTGAAAAATCAACAAAATTAAAAGAAAAGAGAGTAGCTGTCAAAAGCACATGTGGGCATTTCTTCTAGTCTGAATGCTTAAGCTTTACATCCTTCCACTTATTTTCTGCATGATCTTGCACAAATCACCTTGTTTCTCAGCCTCAGTTGAATTTTCTTTCACAAAAATGTTTATTTACCAGTTTTATCAATTTGTTCCCAGTATCGCCGCAGTGTGCCCTCAGTGATGAAAACGTGACAGCTCATAGGACGAGAAGCCGCACGGCCCACTCGCTCAAAGACCGCTGTTAACACGGGGGATCTTTCCGTTCTGCTGTCCTCTCTAAACACTTCAATGTCCTTGTGATTTTATCGTTCCCATAACTCCTTACCCAGCGTTCTTCCCAATAACCTTCCAACTGCGCACTTTTCTGATATTGAAAACCCCATCAGCCTATTTCTGTAAGTGGTTACTCTCTCATGGGGAGGAACTTGACATTAGCATACTTTTCTCTGTTGTCTTCCTAAGCCCTCGGCCTGCGTCTCTGTGGCTAGGAGGGCGGGGCGGCGGGGTGGGGGGTTGTTTAAGTGTCGAGAGTAAGAGTGGAGTCGCCCGAGTTTCTGACGCGCCAGTAGGATGGTGCTGGAGGAGACAGGTTTGTGGGTCCTCTGGCTGATGGAGCTGGAGATCCAGGCCAGAGAGTTGTCCGTGGTGTGGAGAAGAGTCTGTTCAGGGCATAAATGAGGCTTGCTCATCTCTGGGACATCCTCCCATTTTATGACTAGAGGGAACCGAAACCAGTTTGGCTCAATGGATAGAGCGTCAGCCTGCAGACTGAAAGGCCCCGGGTTCGATTCCAGTCAGGGGCATGTACCTTGGCTGCTGGCACATCCCCAGTAGGGGGTGTGCAAGAGGCAGCTGATCAATGTTTCTCTCCCATCGATGTTTCTGACTTTCTGTCCCTCTCCCTTCCTCTCTGTAAAAACTCAGTAAGATATATTTTAAAAAATAACTAGAGGGGTGAGAAGGTTCCGAGAGGCTCCCTCCCTGCCGGAACCTGGGCTCTGCTCACTGGCGGCGCAGAGAAGCCCACATTTGATCTCTTCAGAGTAAAACCAGCCAGCGTGCTTAGCACCCACGTGTTTGGGTTTTCCTTGAAGCATCTCGAACACTGAGAAGTCATCGCATCACATGATTCATTCACCTCCGAACAGGGCTGCCGACATCGGCTGGAAGTAGTGCCAGAAGAGGAGAGAACAGATCAGCCCCACAAGAGGAAGCTTGACTTGGAAAGGGACTGAGCTCTGTGAACTGCTGACATCCCTTCCACAGACTTTCCTGAGCCAGAGTCAATTTCAGATCCCTGACTCTGGCCTCGAGCATCAGTGCACTTGGCAGAGCAGCCTGGGAATGAAAGGTCCCGCCCAGTCTGCCAGCGGCCTCTGATCTGTCAGAAAACCTGGAGCTGGCCAGAGCCAGTTTGGCTCAGTGGATAGAGCGTCAGCCTGCAGACTGAAAGGTCCCAGGTTCGATTCCGGTCAAGAGCATGTACCTTGGCTGTGGGCACATCCCCAGTGCAAGAGGCAGCTGATGGGTGTTTCTGACTTTCTATCCCTCTCCCTTCCCCTTTGTGATGCTATATTGGAAAAGAAAGAAAGAAAGAAAGAAAGAAAGAAAGAAAGAAAGAAAGAGAAAGAAAGGAAGAGAAAGAAAGAAAGAAAGAAAGTCTGGAGGTGGAAGTAGCCGGTAAGCTGACTGTGGGCACTGGGAGGCTGGGCATTATTGCCTCCCCTGGGTTCTTGGGAGGCCGATGACACAGCTGATTGGCAGACCCGCCCTGGCCACTCCAGGTGCGGAGCGGAAACGGGGTGAGAAGAAGGGAAAGCGTAAGCCCTGGATGATTTCACTTTCAGAAGCTGGAGAGATCGGGAGGGTGGGAGCATGGAGGCAGACAGAAAAGACCACGATGACGCCGTGGAGCAGATAGCCACAGGAAGTGTCCTTGGGCTGAGGCACCTCCGGTGGGTCAAGTTCATAGGCGTGTTTTTCAGCTCGTGAACTTCATTTTCCCTTCCCTCCTTCCTCTCCGACAACGCCTCATGTTTAGTGGATGGATTGAACTCTTTATGTTTTAATGAGCCCTAATGTTTGTTAGTGTCGGAATATCGAATCATAAGATCAAATTTTACTATCCACCAGAATTATCCAGAAGGCTTGTTTAGACACAGATAGCTGGACCCCATCCCCAAGTTTGGGGTTCAGTAGGGCTGAGGTGGGTTGGAGAATGTTCAGGTGTAGCAGGATCCCTGGTGACCTGGAGGCTGCTGCTCCAGGATCCCATTCTGAGCGCTACTCTTTGGGGAAGGAAGGCTCCTTTGCCGGGAGAAAGCCTAGAACCGTGTGGTCGGCAAACTGCGGCTTGCGAGCCACATGCGGCTCTTTGGCCCTTTGAGTGTGGCTCTTCCACAAAATACCACGGCCTGGGCGAGTTTATTTTGAAGAAGTGGGGTTAGAAGAAGATAAAAAAATTGGCTCTCAAAAGAAATTTTAATCGTTGTCCTGTTGATATTTGGCTCTGTTGACTCATGAGTTTGCCGACCACTGGCCTAGAAGAAGGCTCCAATCTATTAATAAACAAAAGTGAGACAAGATTTTGAAATGTATTCAGGTGTTTAAGAGACAATAAAGATAAAATCATCACAGAACATGAAGAAGGAGGTGGCCCCGCGCTAAGGGCTGTCTGAACGAGGGATGCCCCCAGGCAGCTCCTGGCGCCCTCGGGGAAGGCTGGGGCAGCTGCCGACCGGCTGACCGCCTTCAGCTTCCTTCTCGTGGGCCTTCTGCTTTTATTCCAGAACACTCTTAGAAAGCATATCTGAAGCCGAGCTAGCAGTGGTCAGACTGAGGTTTTCGCCCGAGCTGTTCCGTCACACTGGGGACATTTGGGGCAGACGGCGGAAGCAGGCACCATCTCCCCGTGCGCAGAGCTGTCTGGTGACAGTCACCTGACAATGAGTCGGCTGGACGTGGGGAGGGCCGGGAGCTGAGTGGCGGCAGCAGGCCGTCAGGATGGGGAACTGGGCCGTGTGTGAGGAAGGCAGGGCTTTCTGTTCGTTCGGAAAGCAGACGTCCCCCCGGAATTCCTCCTCCGAGCTCTGCAGTGGCCCGGCATCCTCATCTTGACGGACAGCTGCCTCTGACCGTGATGCCTGTGAGCCCCCCGGCTTCGGAGCGACGGAGCCTCCCTGACCTCCGGAGGCGGCCGTTTCATGAAATAGCGATAAAGACGATCGCCCCAGAGGCCCGCGCACAGAATGAATGTGCCCTCCGTGTGCAGCCGTCTTCCTGCCGTACAGGCGGGCAGAAAAGACGTTCCGGTAACCCGTTCTCAGAGGGACCGCTCACTTGACTGGCGCTCCCACTTCAGTGTGCGCAACGGACTGTAGTCCTCTGTTCTCCCAAGTAGCACTAACCCAGGCCCCCCTCACCCCCCCCCCCCCCCCCCCCCCCCCCCCCCCCCCCCCCCCCCAGTAACACCCCACAGCCCCGGCGCTGCTGGTGGCTCTTTCGGCTGTGAGCCAGGAGAACACACCTGGATGACTGTAGTCACTGGTACCTGATGTGTCTGCCTCTGGTCGTCCTTGTCTCTTCTTTTTCTTCTCTCTTCTCTCTTCTCTCTTCTCTCTTCTCTCTTCTCTCTTCTCTCTTCTCTCTTCTCTCTTCTCTCTTCTCTCTTCTCTCTTCTCTCTTGTCTCTTCTCTCTTGTCTCTTCTCTCTTGTCTCTTCTCTCTTCTCTCTTCTCTCTCTCTCTCTCTCTCTCTCTCTCTCTCTCTCTCTCTTTTAAAAATATTTTTACTGATTTTTTACAGAGAGGAAGGGAGAGGGATAGAAAGTCAGAAACATTGCCGAGACTGGTTTGGCTCAGTGGATAGAACGTCGGACTGTGGACTGAAGGGTCCCGGGTTCGATTCCAGCAAGGGCCCGTACCTTGGCTGCGGGCACATCCCCAGTGGGGGGAGGGGGGCGTGCAAGAGGCAGCTGATCGATGTCTCTCTCTCATCGATGTTTCTGACTTTCTATCTCTCTCCCTTCTGCTCTGTAAAAAATCAATAAAATATATTTAAAAAAGAAAGTCAGAAACATGGATGAGAGAGAAACATCGATCAACTGCCTCTTGCCCACCCCCCACTGGGGATGTGCCCACAACCAAGGTACATGCCCTTGACCGGAATGGAACCTGGGACCTTTCAGTCCACAGGCCGATGCTCTGTCCACTGAGCCACACCAGTTTCGGCTCCTCCATTCTCTTCAGATCAGCTCTTTGCACCTGTGTCCCCAAACACAGAGGTGGACTTGAACCCATTACAGATAGCAAGGCAGATTTTTTCATATATTGGGGGGAGCAGATGTAGGTTTACCATTGTTTGTATAGAAAATAATTCAATCATTAATAAATACTAAAATAGGAATAAACTCTGTTTCACACACTCAACTATATACCTACTTTTACCCCACCTAGTATACTTTTTGAAGCCATTGCAAATTTTATTTTAAATTGATTTCAGAAGGGAAGAAGGAGCGGGAGAGAGAGAGAAACATCAATGATGAGAGAGAATCCTTGATCGAATGCCTCCTGCACGCCCCCTGCTGGGGATCAAGCCCACACCCAGGCGTGTGCCCTGACCGTGAGTGGAACCTTGCTTGACCTGCTGGTTCATAGGGTGATGTTCAACCCCTGAGCCGTGTTGGTTGGGCTGTACATTTTATATTTTAAAGAGTTTACAATTTGTGAACATTAAAAATGTTTATAACTGGCATTGTGCATCTTAATCCCTTCCATCCTTTCACCCACCTTCCCAACACCCCCGCCCGTCTGGCAACCATCAGTGTTTTCTCTATATTATGAATTTATTTCTATTTTGTTTGTTCATTTATTTTGTTTTTTAGATTCCAGAGTAAGTGAAATCATATGGCATTTGTCTTTC